>OY759272.1:37153932-37313932 GCA_963662155.1 Lamellibrachia columna | reverse complement strand
TAAACTGGACAATCGGAAGTCTTTATTAGAGTGCATGTTAGTGTGTTTATGTTCACAAGTGATCCTGAGGCGGACGTGCCCCAACACAGAGGCATATTTGGTGGGGGGCAACACAATATCACTGACACTGGATAGAGCAACAACGCATGATCCAAACAATAGCTCTGATATAAGGGCCTTACTGAGCACTAACTAATGCCACTTATAAATAATGAAATTTGATCGAAACAAAATATAAAAATTTCTGTCAGTCACAAAAATTAGTTTTCTAGTTCACAACTTTCCAGCCAGCAATTCGTGGACGTCAGTTTCCCGCTGCATCAGTGTTCGAAATGAGGGGGGTCTGGGGGCGTCCTGCCATAAGGCAAGAGGTGCCTCCCATAAGAAAGAAAAATGCAAGCTTGGGGGTCCCACATTTGATCGTTTTACCGATGTAATTACCATTTCCGCTGTTGCACCTGTTGCTGCGTGTGAAGCTACTCTGGTTCGTCTGTGCTAAAACTCGACGGTTTTCGCAGAACTCGACAGTTTTCGCAGAACTTGATCGATCTTGCAACAAGAACTCGATGGTTTTCACAGAACACGATCGATCTCGCAACAAGAACTCGACGGTTTTCGCAGAACTTTACGGTTTTCGTCGGATTCGACATCATTATGTTGGTAGTTTAGCTGATTCATTCAGCTCACTCTATTGTCATTCAGTTAATCTCTGTTAAACACATCTGAAATCATTCCACTCATATCACTGATGAATGTGTGTTTTGTTTTCTGTTGGATGTCTGCAGTAATGCCACTAATGAGTATCTAGTTGAGGCACATTTTACCTTGGCATTTTACTTCTCATAATTACAGAGCACAGTGTCTGCAAGCGCATTACTCCAGCAACAAAGGTTTAGACCACAATTTATAATTTAGTCATTTAGCAGAGCTCTTATCCAGACCGACTTACAAAAAGTGCATTCAACCTAAGTTGGTAAAATAACTACATGTCTCTATGATAGCAAGCAAGTTTTTTCCCCACAAAAATAGGCGTTAATAGCCATTACAGTGCCTGAAATTAAGATTTTTAAGAAAAAAAACTGTTGGGGACCCCCAAGAGTCAGTGGTCATTTCGAACATTGCACTGCATGTAGTTTGATGATCATGTGACTGATTCATTTGACTGAAATTACTAAATTACTAAAATCCGCATCGTAATTCGGCTGAAAATTAGATGTGAACACGGCCTAAGAGGTGTTGTGTTAGTGTTATGTTTGCACTGACTGTTTTAATGCTGTGATTAGAAAAAATTATTACTTATGTACTGCGCATGAATTGTATAAGTGCAATTTGTGCATTTTCATAAACGTGTACACATTCAGTAATGCTAATTTCTAATGTCTTCTTTTACTTGTTTTTTTCACTATGTGCATGACGTATATGGCATGTACTCTTTTGTCTTAAAGAAAATAATTATTGATAAAGTAAACCGCATATCCTTTACACAAAACTAAGTACTATGGCAAACCAATAGATTAAACATGTTGTGTTTTCTTTAGGTGTTTAATGGGCCATGCAGTAAAGCGTTACATAATTTCAGTGTCTCTGCAACATATGGTTATAATTAGCAGTCCCGGATTAACCCTGGCATAAGTGATACATTCGTACCAGCCCCCCCACACCACAACAAAAAGGCCCCCCCCCCACAAAATCCGCACCCGCAAGAGGAATATTAAATTGAACCTTATAGATTACGGTCGAGCGGAAGAGGCCCATTTGGATCCTCGTGAAAGTTTTCGTTTTGGCGCCTTCATAGTCATCCTCGACGTGCTGTTTTCGGACATAGATAAGAGAGACAAAGCAGACTCTGAAGTCAGTGACCGCTTTGGATTTCTCAGCAACTTGAAGGGAACAGAGATGCGACATACTGCTGGGAAACTTGTATATTATATCCAGTCCAGCGGAATTGAGTGGTTGTTAACGTGGGCATGTTTGCTCTTTTCAAGACACTTAGGGGTTCTTTCTTACCACTTGATGTTAAGGATTTTACGCAGATGTCTGGTTTGCGCGCTTGTTAATTTGTAGATGTGCTTCCTGTTCTGCGTTTACCGAGAGTGCACATATTGGGGGTCAATTGAAGACCGAGGGCAATTTGGAGACTGCGGGCCAACCGTTGACGTGGGGCCACTTGCAGACGGAAGGCCAACTGGAGACTCGGGATCAACTGGGGATTCAATGGTAATCCAAGCAGTAATCACGACCAGTTACATCTGCTGTTGCCGTGTGTTGGCTTACTTTTGCTGGTGTTCAATGTTACCCCATATTACGTTCAAAGTTGCCCCACAACATATCAATTTGTTACTGCCACATGCTATCGCTTTATGGTAAAAGTAAAACAAGTACACAACTTCACAGATGTATAACCCACGTTGTGGACACGTTTAAGAAACTGACATAAATACCTGTGTGTAACTGAAAGTTTGTCTTGTAAAAATTGGGCGTTTTGCAATGACTTCCATTCAGCAATTCCCTCATGATTACTAAAATGTACGTTATATAGGATTGCATCAATAAAATCTTAAATAATAAAAATCTATTTTTTTTACAATTAACGCACACACACATACACAAAATAAAAAACAAATATATATAATATATATATAATTTTATTTAGGGATACTGCTGACCGAATCTTTTCTGAAAAAATATTTCCCTACTGTTCAAAGTAACCCCTGTTTACGATAACGCATTAACTGTCGCCATTTTGATGTGTCGTTCTCATTCGCGGTAAACGCACGCGCTAAAAAATGAGAAATAAATTGATACCTAAATAATTACATGTGCATAGAATGGTCTCGTGTGAAACAAATAGATAGATCTTACCATGAATATTGTTTGTTTTTGAAATATACAAAAAAGCGGGACATTTCGTCCAAAAACAAGGAAAGCGGGACCAGGGGGGAAACGGTATTTCCAGCCTGAAAATGGTAACGTTGACACCTATGAGAATTGTTCATATTCAATGTGAATTTCCAATAATGTATCATAAGTTCGTAACGACACGTTTTAATGGTTATGCAGTATGTGTGGCCGCTGTGGCAACGTTATTTGGAATCGTACATAAAAGTATCACTTACATATATTATGATCAATAAATGGAATTATGTTGTTTTGTGACATACACTCGTTGGAATGGGCTAACAATAAAGGCTTAATTTTTTACATCAAGATATTATCAACACTGGTATTCATTGTCCTGAAGGCTGGATACATGCACCAGCTATCAGCGTTCGCCAAACCAGGCGTCGAGTTCTATGAAAGTACAATCAATGACGGGGAAGTAGAGCCGCTTAATTTCGGATGTTATTGTTGCAATGTCATCGCTCTAGCCAACCGTCATCTCCAACACGCTGTGTGAACATTTTGTGTTTTTTCATCTCGGTGTCAACTCATTTGACTGCATTACAGGTCTTACCCTAGAGATCATCAGCAACTTTTCGAATCGCTCATCTGTTCTCATATTCCTTACTGCCAAAATGGTGACGTCAAATAGCTCCCGCCTGGCGGTAGATGCCTGTGACACAATCTGGTTCTTTCTAACACATTGCATACATGCAATCAATTACCTGTGTAAACAGTTAGAGTTGACAAACATCAGAATGATGTGATGGTGAAGGACAATTATATATGTGAAGATGTTGTTCAGCAATTGAATTGTAGAAAATGATGTACCAATTATTGTTATTTTGTCTTCGAGGAAGTTCAAATGATCTCACTGTTGAACGTGTGTCTCCTTTGAGTTTCAGGTCTGCATTAAAAACGATGTACACACACACGCACGCACGCACGCACGCACGCACGCACGCACGCACGCACGCACGCACACGCACACACTTATAAACACCCATTTACGCACCCGCATGCACGCACACACGCCCGCACTGGGTTCACAAATCACACCACATTGAAACTGCTAGTCAATTGAGTTTGGATACACCACAACGCCGAAACAAATTCACAACTATCACCACGCAGCGATACATTTTAAACATACTTTGGAGCCTGCACACTGGGTACGAAAACCTGGAGTGAGAACACCAGGAAAACCTGCACTCACTACATTGACATCCTAAAACGTGACACAGGCGTGGGAAAACAAGATATTATGGCTGCAAGATAGGAAAATATGAAAGACCATTGTGATTCAAGGAACACATTCGACATAATCAAGCAAGCACTATACAACCTCTGGTTGGTCGCCCTTCTCACCACTCTGAAATATACACACTCTGAAGTTTCACACAAAATACAGGTCGTAACATGTCTCCACTTGCATGGCTCTACTAACCTTGATTGCAGGTTAGAATGGCGACAGTTACTCTTCAGCCGGATACAACTGTACGTACTACTTCAATGTCGCATACCGGCAACATATGTCCAGCCGTGTGACAGGACATCGACATTGAATGCAGCTCGCAGTTACCACACAATATTCAACAACCCCCAGACATCACACTATATTCCGTGACTTAGGCCTGTGTGTTGAAAACAAGTCTGCGTCGAATGTAGCCCTCAAATATCACAACGTACTCCACGAATTATCCAGCGAAACATCGATCACATATATCACACAACAGCCCACGAATTATGTGTCAACTGGTCCGTTGCTGTGATCGTTCGTCTGATACATTTCTGTCCTGGTCAATTGCCACTAGTTATGTAACACCTCAACAGACGAAGTTAAGCCAGCGGTTCGTTCTTCACAAATACTTGATATTACTCGTTTGTTGACGCACAGTCAAACGAAGTCAATTAACGCCGAGCCGTCGTTGCATTAACAAGAATCGATGACGATAGACACAGGTAGAAGTCTCTGGGGTCGGCGTCTTATTTACTGTGCTGCTGTGTGTGTGTGTGTCTGTGTGTCTGTGTGTCTGTGTGTGTGTGTGTGTGTGTGCGTGCGTGCGTGCGTGCGTGCGTGCGTGCGTGCGTATATATATATATATGTCTGATATATATATATATATATATATATATATATATATATATAAACACACACGCACACGCACGCACGCACGCACGCACGCACGCACGCACGCACGCACGCACGCACGCACGCACGCACGCACGCACGCACGCACACACACACACACACACACACACACACACACACACACACACACTATATGACTAGCAATGCACATGCTTCAAGATACGCGTATGCGTAGATACACCAAGTGGAACAGACAGAAAATGCCAATTAACAATTGTATTAAAAAAAAATTCACATGTAAATTTTTCGATGTAGAATCTTAAGTGTTGAGATTTGTCCTGATAAGATCGCTGTGAATCATTGGCTATGCTTAACGCCTACCACTGACACCTAAGTCAGTGTTGATTTGAATTAAAGGCATAATACATAATGTTGAAATGTCTTATGTTGCGTATGTGTTGATTGTTTTAACGGAGTGTATACCAAGTCACTAAAGACGAGACATTGTCTCCATGACTGTTCAAAATTAGTCGCGAACATATTACTTTTCATTTCTTTTCCTAATACTGTGTACATAAACATGTAAGATTAGCATAGATTATCAGCGACCCTAATTGGGAATCACTGTTAACTAATGACAAGCCTATATCACCGACCTCTGACAGGTGGTTCCCCACTGTAGGCGATGGTGTTGGCGGTGGAGGACACCAGTATAGTGCTCATTGCTGCTTCTACCAAGTATGACACGACATGTGTAAAAAAGGTGTATGAATACGTTGGGGGGGGGGGGGGCATTTGACACGATATGCACCTTTATGGACAAACACTGTTGAAAGTGCTGATCAAGATGTGGTCATTTATGGGCCGTACATTGGTTAATTTTGGTTTGCTGCAAAGTAACAACGACACAAGAACGTGCTCGAGATACTGGGTATCTACTTATCACGTGGGTTCGATGTAATTCGTGTAAATAGACTACTGGAGATGTTATATTCATTCCTCGACATATGTCACTTTCGAATCATACGTCTTCTATTGTCGGAGACGAAAATCACCGTCAATGGTGAAGATGAACTGTCTACGTCATTCAGTTCACCAATCTGTATCCCACACGGAGACTCATTGTCGTCGCTACTCTTTATCGTGTAATCTTGTTTCTTATAACAAGGCGTTTAGGATTATGCACATATTATCTAAGAGGTGTAGTGTTAGTCTTATGTTTGCTAGTTCTGGCACTGACTGTTGTGATGCTGTGATTAGAAAAAGGACAACCTAATGTGCAGGACATCTGCGTCTGCGAACAACATTGTTGAGAGTATTGGAGACAGCTTACTGTTAAACATTTACGTACTGCGCATGAAGTGGATAAGTTCAATGTGTGCATTTTCATTAACGTGTACGCATTTAGTAATGCTAATTTCTAATGTCTGTTTAATTGTTTTTTATTGCGAACAAGATGTATATGGCATGTACTCCTTTGCCATAAAGAAAATAATTATTGATTGATTGATTGATACCGGTTATACAGTACATAAAGTAAACCGCATATCTTTTATACAAAACTAAGTACTATGACAAACCAATAGATTAAACGTGTTGTGTTTTCAGCTTGCTACTAAATCAGCAAGCTACTAAAGCATTAGCAAAATCCTACAAAGACTATGTTAACAACCACATTGGAGACAGCCTGAAAACTAATCCAAAACGATTCTGGTCATTTATTAAGGCAAATAAACGAGAAAACATTGGCATCCCCACACTTCGAGTAAACGACCAACCAATAATTAATGATCGAGATAAAGCAAATGCCCTAAACAACCAATTTAGCTCTGTATTTACCCAAGAAAAGCACCCCATCCCCCAAATAGCCCCCTCTACTTACCCCAACATCCCCCTTCTCGAAATTGGCATAGATGGCGTAATAAAGCAGCTGGAAAATCTAAACCAGAATAAAGCTACAGGCCCAGATGAACTCCCAGCTAGAGTCCTTAAAGAAACTGCAAAGCAGATAGCTCCCATCATCACCCAAATTTTCCAACAATCATACAACACAGGTAAACTTCCTAATGACTGGCTACAAGCATTAGTAACTCCTATACACAAAAAGAGCCATAAATCTGAACCAGCTAACTACAGACCCATATCACTAACCTGCATCCTCTGTAAAGTAATGGAACATATCATCCTAAGCAACATGTGGAAACACCTGCACAAGCATAACATCATTCTCCACTTCCAACACGGATTCCAGTCGGGACTGTCTTGTGAATCTCAACTCATTGAGACAGTCCACGACTGGATGACTGCTATGGACAACAAGACCCAAATTGACGCAATCCTGCTTGACTTTGCTAAAGCCTTCGACAAAGTGCCTCACCTACGTCTTCTATCAAAATTTACCTTCTACGGAATCACTGGAAACACTCAAAATTGGATCAAATCTTTTCTATCCAACCGCAAACAGAGAGTCTCAGTTAACGGTGCCCTATCGGACATCACAGATGTCACATCTGGTGTCCCACAGGGTTCAGTTCTAGGACCTGTCCTCTTCTTACTCTACATAAATTTATTCCTCCAAAATTACTAATGGAAACAGTAGATCAAATCAGTATACCACTTGCAAGAGTATTCAACTTGTCATTAAAAGAGGGAGTTGTTCCGTTTGAATGGAAAGAAGCAAACATCATACCATTATTTAAAAAGGGTTCGAGAAATAAGTCAGAGAATTACAGACCAGTGAGTTTAACGTCAGTGATTTGTAAATTATTAGAAAGGTTAATTAAAGACCATATGGTGGACTTCCTCGTTAAGCATAAATTATTAAATTCATCTCAACATGGATTCCTTAAAGCGAGGTCATGCTTAACAAATATGTTATGTTTTTTGGAAGAAATCACTAAGTGGATAGACGTGGGATCGCCAGTAGATATTATCTACTTAGATTTTCAGAAAGCTTTTGACAAAGTGCCACATCAAAGATTGCTACTTAAATTAAAAGCCCATGGTATCGGGGATAGCATAACTGACTGGATAGAACAATGGCTGACTGACAGAAGACAACGAGTTGTAGTAGATGGAGAAGTTTCAAATTGGAAATCGGTTTTGAGTGGGGTACCTCAAGGATCAGTATTAGGACCTATATTATTCTTAATTTATATCAATGACTTGGACGAGAGTATAACAAGTAACGTACTGAAATTTGCGGACGACACAAAATTGTTTAGAAAGGTTAATACTGATGGTGATAAACAACATTTACAAAACGATCTAGACAGATTAGTGAAATGGTCTGAGAAATGGCAGATGCTGTTCAATTTTGGGAAATGTAAATGCCTACATATAGGACATGGGAACTTGAATGTAAACTATAAAATGGGAGCTACTGTTCTTGGTACTACTGTAAAAGAAAAGGACTTAGGAGTTACAATAAGCGCTGATATGAAAGTTTCAGAGCAGTGTGGTATTGCAGCTTCAAAGGGTAATCAAATTCTTGGATTGATTAGAAGAAACATAACATACAAGGGAAAAAAGTTAATTATACCTCTTTATAAAGCAATAGTTAGACCTCATTTAGAATACTGTATACAAGCATGGAGACCATATCGTAAGAAGGATATAGATACGCTTGAACGCATACAAAGGAGAGCAACTAAAATGATTCCAGAACTTAGAGACCTTAGTTATGAAGAACGTCTGAAAGAATGTGGTTTAACAACTCTAGAGACAAGGAGGTTAAGAGGAGATCAGATTGAAGTTTTTAAGATATTGAATGGGTATGAAAATATTGATAGAAATATGCTTTTCTCACTCAAGAAGGATAGCAGAACTAGAGGACATGAGGTAAAATTAGTAAAGGATCAATGTAGATTGGACATCAGGAAGCACTCGTTCTCGCAGAGGACAATAAATGATTGGAACAAACTGTCTACAGATTGTGTAACTGCTAGCAGCGTGAATATGTTTAAAAACAAGGTTGACACATATATCAGGAGGGCGGGTTATAAGTAGGTGAACATTGTTGGACTCTCGATAAGCCAATGGCTTCCTTGTCCACTTGCCATCTGGGCCTTTGGCTTGGATGGCAAATCTTGTTAAATCTTGTTAAATCTTGTTAAATGACATAAATGGGAACATCAAATCTTCTATACGCCTTTTTGCAGATGATAGTATTATATATCGTAAAATTTCTTCCAAAACCGACCATGAAATTCTCCAAACTGACCTTAGCCAACTCCAAACATGGTCAGACAAATGGCAAATGGAATTTAATGTATCTAAATGCGTCCACCTTCCAATAACAAACAAAACTAAACCCAGCACACACAAGTACTCGCTTTCTGGCCAGCCATTATCCACCGTATCCAGCCACTCATACCTCGGAGTAAAATTGGATTCCAAATTAACCTGGACAAATCACGTCACTGACATAACTTCAAAATCTTCGAAATGTTTAGGCATGATTAAACGAACTCTTGGCCCATGTAAACCCGAAGTTAAGCAAACAGCGTACAACATGCTAATCCGGCCAAAACTTGAGTACTCTTCACCCATATGGAATCCCCACACCTTTTCACAAGTTAAAAGCCTTGAAAGAGTGCAACACTCTGCTGCCAGATTTGTTAAAAATGATTACAGACGGAACACAAATCCAGCAGATCTAATTACTGCCCTTGGATGGCCAACCCTCGAACGAAGGCGCATTATCAAACAAGCCACTACCTTCTACAAAATTCTAAACAACATTATTGAGATCACCCCCCCCCTCCGGGCCTACTAACTCGCTCTCGAACCCGTGGACAATACATAGCCCCCAAGTGTCGTATAAATGCAATGGTTTTTTCATTTTATCCCAGAGCCATTCGCATATGGAATATGATTCCATCAAAAATTACCAACATAAAAAACCCAAAATCATTTCAAGAAGCTATTATGGAACTCCCTTTCACCACACCTCCTCACCTAAACTGCCTTTAAAACACAGTGCTCAGCGTAAACCTATCCATGGTGTGGGTATGGAGACTGTCTATGTGTGCATGTGGCAAGGCAGCGACAGTATCCATACACACAACCAACCTATTAAAATTTTTCGTTAAACATCCTATACATCAAATAAATAAAACTATCAGATAAAAACCATTTCAGCAACATTAATGATACTAGTCTTTTAATCGAACGTACCACCCACAGCGCATGCGCACAGTCCACCACAAACTCCTGCGTTAGCCCAAGTTTGGGCTGTTTGGAGTAAACCACTTGAGACTTGAGATTATATTTTTAATGGGCCATGCAGTAAAACGTTACATAATTTCGATAACATAACATTTTCAAAGGTGCCCGATGGTTTCAATTTACTAAACTTTGATAGTGTCTCTGCAACATATGGGTATAATTAGCAGTGCCGGATTAACCGTGGCACAAGTGGTACACTCGTACCAGCCCCCCCCCCCCCCACACACCACCACAAAAAGCCCCCCCCCCCCACAAAATCCGCACCCGCAAGAGGAATATTAAATTGAACCTTATAGATTACGGTCGAGCGGAAGAGGCCCATTTGGATCCTTGTGAAAGTTTTCGTTTTGGCGCCTTCATAGTCATCCTCGACGTGCTGTTTTGGCGCCTTCATAGTCATCCTCGACGTGCTGTTTTCGGACATAGATAAGAGAGACAAAGCAGACTCTGAAGTCAGTGACCGCTTTGGATTTCTCAGCAACTTGAAGGGAACAGAGATGCGACATACTGCTGGGAAACTTGTATATTATATCCAGTCCAGCGGAATTGAGTGGTTGTTAACGTGGGCATGTTTGCTCTTTTCAAGACTTCAGTGTTAGGGGTTCTTTCTTGCCACTTGATGTTAAGGATTTTACGCAGATGTCTGGTTTGCGCGCTTGTTAATTTGTAGATGTGCTTCCTGTTCTGCGTTTACCTAGAGTACAAAAGTGCCACAATAACTACTGCCGTGTCCTGAGTTTGCATTTGGTACTATTCTTTATACCATGTTAAGACAACACGTTGAAATCAAGATGATCATACGCAGTCGTGGTAGCTTGAATTCACTTACTGATTTCACTGCCTGATGAGTTGTTGTCCCATACATTGCTACCAGGGTATGTAACGTTGCGTTAAATTTACTTGTTTCCCATTTAGAAGAATACGTGGAAGTACAACAGTTTGTGAGTTAGTAGGTGCCTGATATAAAAGTTCTGTCTTCTTCTGTTTATTGAGAGGCCAAATCACAGGCATGAATAAAAATATACAACATCCTCTGTATGGGATGTGTCATCTTGTACTTGTTTGCTTTGAATCTTCTTAGGTTGTAAAGGTCTCGGTCAGTTGTTGTTCTCAAGAAATTGCATTTCAGTTGCCTTTCAGATGGTTTTGAGCACAAATATGTTTATGGACAACGGCAACATGTACATGTGTGCGCGAGCGCGTGTGTGTGTGCGTGTGTGCGTGCAGGGTATTGTGTGCGCGTACGTCCGTGCGTGTGTGTGTGTGTGTGCGCGCCTGTGTGCGTGCGTGCGTACGTGCGGTGGCATGTGTGTGCGGGGACTGCGTGTGCGCTCGCGTGCGTACGTGAGTTTGTGTGTAAATCTCTGTTTAGCAATTGCCAATCTTTTGATATTTGCCTAAGGAATATCTCATACGTGGTTGATAACTGTTTTGAAAGCAACTTTATTAAGTTACAAATCAGTAAGAACGAAAACATCAACTTCGATCGTGTGTATCGAATACGAACCTAAGTCAATTTAATGGTAATCTCCCTTTCGTATGCACACTTGTTAATATCACCAGTAGAAATGTATACACATGTGGTGATTATAATATAGAGCTATTACACTGAAAGATTCGAAATTTTTCCTTGATCAAATGTTTAAACATCTAGCTCAATCAACCGGTTAGTGTTAGTGATAGGGTTTGGGTTATATATAGGGTTTGGGTAATATATAGGGTTTGGCTTAGGGTTATAATTAGGGAATCCTAACTGGTTGATTGAGCTAAACAAAATTCTCTCAAAAAAGGGTGTTCGTTCGAATCCCTCCCCCGAGGAAGGGTATGCTAACAAATCTTGTCTGATGAATAAGTCGCAGTGAAACATTTGGTTCAAACAAATTGGTTCAGTATTTTTCGAGATATTGCATTATATAGAGATATTGAAATTTTTCGGGGTTACATTTGTGCATAATAATTTATGTATATTGGTAAATTGTGTGCCGTGTGAGCAGTCACTTCCTCTCAATGGATTACTCTGAAACTTTAACACAGGTGTTTTCTCAACAAACCTCACCATGCGCAGATCCAAACCCTGAAAAGGTGTGCCCAGTTTCCCAACAAGACATCAGGGTGCAGCACGTTTAGTTATCCAAATTTCCACTTGTGTGTGCGTGCACGCGTGTGTGCCTATTTTACAACATGATTATATATGTGGACTATTTCTGAAATTCATCATGTTTTGTCTTGCGCAATGCGTGGTAGCAATGAATTCATCGCGTCCTGCAAATGTCCATCAACTTTTGGTGCGTCTGTCTGTAGTCGCTTTGGGGAGATACTGAAGAAACTATAACTGACGAAATCATAGTGTAAGCCTTCTCGATGTACACGTTCAGGGCACGATTCTGCATCTTTCGGAAGTCCAAGCCGAACTTCATTACAAAGTGTAGAAGAAAAACTCAACAAATTCCTCTAGGATCTTTTGTTGTTTATCAACAAACCGAAGGACAATATATATATATATATATATATATATATATATATATATATATATATAGACATATATATCTATATACACATATATATACATATATATATATATATATATATATATATATATATATATATATATATATATATATATATGACTCTGTACCAAAAGGTGTGCACAAAGAGGGTGATGTTGTTTGACTGTAAGTGTTCCAAACACATTGTTTTCTTGTGGCTTTTGGAGTGTGTTCATAATTACTACAAGGCTTTCACACTTCGCAGTACGAGACACATGTCTGTCTTTGTTCATTCACACAATAATACAAGATGCTGCTGCACAAAGTGCCAGGGAAACGTGTTACGTAATTTCACGGAGCTAACTTGCGTGAACAGCGAATGCACAATAGAATTAACGCATGAGTGGCCCGAGGCAGGCATACTTAAATTGTGTCTCGACACACGTCTATCTTAGTTCACGCTACACGACTAGATGCAGGTGCACCATGCGACAGATAACATGATTCAACATGCGGTGTTGCGTGAATAAAAAGTCCACAATGGAAATAGTGCAAGAATTACGCTACGAAACACGTGTTTTGTTTGCTTTGTACTTGGTGAACTACACAGTCTTCTCTTTACACTGTTTGTATCTTTGTACTTGGAGAACTACACAGTCTTGTCTCTACACTGTTTGTATCTTTGTACTTGGAGAACAACACAGTCTACTCTCTACATTGTTTGTATCTTTGTATTTGGAGAACTACACAATCTATTCTCTACACTGTTTGTATCTTTGTACTTGGTGAGCTACACAGCCTATCTCTACACTGTTTGTATCTTTGTACTTGGTGAGCTACACAGCCTATATCTACACTGTTTGTATCTTTGTACTTGGTGAACTACACAGCCTACTCTCTACACTGTTTGTATCTTTGTACTTGGTGAGCTTCACAGCCTACACCCTACACTGTTTGTATCTTTGTACTTGGTGAACTACACAGCCTACTCTCTACATTGTTTGTATCTTTGTACTTGGTGAGCTTCACTGCCTATCTCTACACTGTTTGTATCTTTGTACTTGGTGAGCTACACAACCTATTTCTACACTGTTTGTATATTTGTACTTGGTGAGCTACACAGCCTATCTCTACACTGTTTGTATCTTTGTACTTGGTGAACTACACAGCCTACTCTCTACACTGTTTGTATCTTTGTACTTGGTGAGCTTCACAGCCTACACTCTACACTGTTTGTATCTTTGTACTTGGTGAGCTACACAGCCTATCTCTACACTGTTTGTATCTTTGTACTTGGTGAACTACACAGCCTACTCTCTACATTGTTTGTATCTTTGTACTTGGTGAGCTTCACAGCCTATCTCTACACTGTTTGTATCTTTGTACTTGGTGAACTACACAGCCTACTCTCTACACTGTTTGTATCTTTGTACTTGGTGAGCTTCACAGCCTATCTCTACACTGTTTGTATCTTTGTACTTGGTGAACTAAAGAGCCTACTCTCTACATTGTTTGTATCTTTGTACTTGGTGAGCTTCACAGCCTACTCTCTACACTGTTTGTACCTTTGTACTTGGTGAGCTTCACAGCCTATCTCTACACTGTTTGTATCTTTGTACTTGGTGAGCTACACAGCCTGTCTCTACACTGTTTGTATCTTTGTACTTGGTGAGCTACACAGCCTGTCTCAACACTGTTTGTATCTTTGCACTTGGTGAACTACACAGCCTACTCTCTACATTGTTTGTATCTTTGTACTTGGTGAGCTTCGCAGCCTATCTCTACACTGTTTGTATCTTTGTACTTGGTGAACTACACAGCCTACTCTCTACATTGTTTGTATCTTTGTACTTGGTGAGCTTCACAGCCTATCTCTACACTGTTTGTATCTTTGTACTTGGTGAGCTACACAACCTATTTCTACACTGTTTGTATCTTTGTACTTGGTGAACTACACAGCCTACTCTCTACACTGTTTGTATATTTGTACTTGGTGGGCTTCACAGCCTATCTCTACACTGTTTGCATCTTTGTACTTGGTGAGCTTCACAGCCTATCTCTACACTGTTTGTATCTTTGTACAACACATAACCATTGAATGGTCAACAGTCTGTATTAAGTCGGTCTTTGTTGAGTTTGTTAACTTCGTACGCTTGGTGTGCCTCTTAGTGAGATCTTCGTTGACAAGTACACGACACTTGGGACCCGAGGCAGTATCGCACTGTTTTTGATTAATTCGTACTCGGTATATCGAGTCTCTCCGACGTTCGCTGTTTAGTTTGACGACCTAGAGCAGATGTGAATATATAGTTTTGAATGGAACGAACATTGAGCAGATAGCACACATAACGTTCTTTTGAGGTGACACCTTGACAACGCAGCAGTTTTATATAAAACTATGCATATTCTTGATTGCAAACTTTATATCAGTCGCTTGTACAACCACACATGGCATAGACTATCGTTGCGAAATCTGGAAACTATTGTTGTCTTACATATTTGTTCACGCACGCACACACACACGCACGCACGCACGCACGCACGCACACACAAACATATGTATATATATATATATATATTTATATCATTTTTATATTTATATAAATTTATTCTCCTCAGAAAGGTCGTGCTCACGTAGAAAGCAGCTAAACATTAAATTAGACAGATTATTCATTTTGACGTTTATGTCAACCTTTCGAAGTGTGTGTCCAGTGTCAAGAAACGCGTCTTTTCTTCATTTCTAAATTAAGAAACTGCTCTTGCTGACATTTTAAACGTCAAACTGAATAATCTGTTTAATTTAATGTTTAGCTGCTTTCTACGTGAGCATGATCTTTCTATGGGGAGAATAAATTTACGTTGGTATATTAACTTAAGTAACTCTCGATGACAACCGCGTTTTCTCAATTGAAATCTCACAAGATCAACTCTGTGCAGTTGTAAGTGTGAACGGTAATCGTTTCAGAGACTAGTGCTCCCCGTGAGAAATGGCGGTTGTGTAAGTTGTAGATTGTAGGTTGTAGTCACACCACCAGAGCACACCACCTGTCTCTGGTCACATGTACGAGTCGTTACGTCATAAACTTCCTCTTTGCCGCTCCGCGTCCTTGGCTATAAATGCGCGACAAACATTTGACGACTGCGTCACTTCCAGCGGCAGATCACCAGACTCGACATCATGACGAGAATGATTGCTCGTTTCATCCTCCTGTTGACTGTTCTGTGTGAAGCAGCTGGCGAAAGCACGACCCCTGTAGACTCTAGCTGCGTGTACACGTTCAACGTTCCTGCCTGTGACCAGACACCCGACTCCAATACTGACGTCGAGGTGCTGAAGAGTTTGGCTGTTGCACAGCAGGCTCAGATTAAACAGCTGGTGATCGAATTGAGAGAACTGCAGCAGCAACTGGCAGCAAGTGGACCAGGTAGGTAAACGACGAACGAACGGAGTATTTAGGGCACTGTCGGGGTGGAGTTAGTTTATACAAGTATCTACCAGCATACACATTCCAATTGGTAGAACGTATTTGTGTTGTGCTATGTGATCGTCAACGCCATATCCATGTGTTCGTGTCGTGTACGAACTCCGTAGAATAAGTTGCGCATTAAAATGCATTCCACAAAAGACATTTCACAGAGGCGTGGAACCATGTGATGATAATGGTACTATTGCAGAATTGAAAAATATAGTCAAACTTTATGGAAAGCGAAACAATAAACAAGCAAACCACGAAACCATGAAATAACAAGTTACGACGGGGAAGGGATGTGCAGATGTTGCTATAACATGGTGCATCAAACTCATAATTATATCCAACATGGAACGATTCTCGCAGCACATGTTCAAGGTTGCAAACATTTAGTATTGAACCCCAACACACACACAGAAAGTTCTATAAGTTTTAAACAGGAATCATGAAGCCTGACCTAGCATAACATGAGTCAAAGACGGCATCTCCCAATAGTACAGGATTTACGACTATTATTGTTGAAGACATCTAGCAATCATATGTAATTGTGACGGATTTATAAATTGTGAACGATATTATGAAAGATAGTCTTACTTAACCAGTTTGCTCGGATATTCAGTAGGCCTGCATATGTCTTCATTTAATACATACCTGTAATGAATTTTATTTCATGTTATTCTGCGTCAGGTGGCACCCCTGGTACTGGCGGGGTGTTGTATGTCCGCTGGGGGAGAAAGACTTGCCCGGGGAACGCAACACTGCTGTATACAGGTAATTATACTTGTAATAATTGTTGCTTACAAACTTTAAATAGCGTTACGTTTGCTATACTTTTTCCTGGAAATAAGACAAGCCTCAAAATGAGGGGGATTATTTGTTTGAATAGATTGTTTGTAACACAGCTTATCTCCTCTAAAACGGGTGCTGATTAAAAAAAATTGTAGTTGCCATTTTTATGTTGTGCCAAGGTTGTAACGTACAAGATGGCCGCCAAAAAACCAGAATCTCACACACTGCGATACGGATATTAACCGGTTGCCTAACAACAAGCATATCATGTCATACTGCATGGCAACATGTACATTAATTACTCATAACAAATGCCGACCCTTTTAATCGCCACCAATGATCTCAATAGAAGTGATCTTGATCACCAGGATAGACCCGCATATGTGTACCTGGTTGAGACCTGCGGTATCTCCTCACGTCTGAATGAGATCATTAAGTTGGTCAGCTAGTCGCAAGCATGCAAGTTAGATCCGATCCAGGTTCATCTTTTAACAAGATTTAACAAAGTTTAACAACAAGTTCCAGGTGGCAAGTGGACAAGGAAGCCCTTGGCTTATCGAGCGTCCAACAATTTTATCATCTATGTGCAGCCCGCCCCTATCATATATCTGTCAAATCTATTTTTAAACATATTCAAACTACTAGCATTAACACAATCATTTGACAGTTTGTTCCATCCATTTATTACACTCTGTGAGAAAGAGTACTTTCTCGTGACTAACCTACACTGTTCCTTAACTAATGCTGCTTTGTGTCCTCTGGTTCTACTGCCTTCTTTAAGTTTGAAGAACATATTCCTATCAACATCCTCATAACCGTTCACTATTTTAAACTCTTCTACTTGGTATTCTCTTAGTCTCCTGGTCTCTAGTGTTGTCAAACCACATTGTAATAAGCGGTTTTCATAATTAAGGTCTCTCAATTCTGAAATCATTTTAGTTGCTCTTCGTTGTATTCTTTCTAGCTTGTCTATGTCCTTCTTACGATACGGCCTCCATGCTTGTATACGATATTCCATATGTGGTCTAACTATTGCTTTGTACAATTAGCTGTTTCTCCTTATACGTGATAGTTCTCCCAATTAGCCCTATAATTTGATTTCCTTTCGAAGCAGCAATCCCACATTGCTCTGAAACTTTCATGTCAGCACTAAATGTTATACCTAAGTCCTTTTCTTGTATGGTTCTACCTAGTACAGCATCCCCCATTTTATATTCTTCGTCCATGTTTCCATGTCCTATGTGTACGCATTACCACTTTTGTCTGACCACTATGTTCTTTCAAACGCAATACCAATAGTAATATGCAAGAATATAATACGATCAGCGAACACATGAACACTGAACTGATCCATATCAGTGAATGTTTATCTGTAAACAAACTTTCCATACAAGACAAGTAAAACTAAATACATGTTGTTCCATTTTCCACAACGCAGTATTTCAGATATAAAATTATCGGCACAATTAGACGGTCAACCCATAGAGTGTGGGATACACATTAAAGAATATTTATAATTCTTTAATCGTGCCACACTTCAACAATAGTGTTTTACCGTGGGGTTTTGATACGAATAGACTCTTCAAACTACATAAAAGGGCAATCAGAATAATTTCCCGCAGTAATTACAATTTACACACGGAACCTATAATGAAATATCTCCACCTACTCAATTGAAGACATTTTCATGAGTCAATATTTGATATTTTTCATAAATTCGTGCATAAATGCGTTCCTGTATTTTTTCAATCACTATTTTTGCAAAATGCTGCTTATCTTGATTTTCCCACAAGGCAGTGTCATCAAATCGCTATCCCATACAGTCATACGTGGAGACCCAGAAAATGTATTATATACAAACCACTTACCAACTTTACTTAGAAAAATGCCACCGTGCATTGTGGATACAATTTATACGCATAGTCTTCACGGTTTATCTACGTACACAAAGCAATACCTACTAACACTTTACAAATAATCCTGCACAACCGCAAACTGCTGCATATGCACTAGGCTACAAATGATCACCATGTCATGTCTTCCGATAAACTGTGACAATAAACTTTGACAATGATGTAAAATGTGTAGTAAAAAATGTATGAACACGGAAACAACCAATGTAGGTGGCGCTAACGCTTGCGGCATATTCTTTAAGCCTTAGCGTCTCCTGGCAGTATTTTTATGTTCAAGAAAAAAATCGTAATATGTATTTATTTCTGTCGAATAAAGAAATTCCAGTTCCAGTTCCTGATCTAGCTTGGCCACCAAAACCACGTCTGTGGGAATCCTTGGGGTCGAGCTAAAGTCTCTGTCCCATTACATTAGACATAACAATAGAAATTGACAACTGTAATGTTCGCAATCAACGTCATTTTCAGAAGAGATTATGCCATGTTGCCGAAAATCTACCCCAAAGGAAAATACCCCACCCCTAGCCAATTTACTCTCAACGCATGCTTCCGTACGTACGAAGCGGCATATTAATTATTCAAAGCGATTCTGACACTTGTATTCAATAGGCTTCGCTGGCGGCTCTTATTACACCCACTCAGGGGGCGGCGCCAACTACCAGTGCCTACCCCTAAACCCTCAGTGGGGTGTACACACCGACGGCCCCAGGTCGGGCACTTACATGTACGGCTCGGAGTACCAATTTGAGAAATCTCCTTTTCTGAAGGTAATATTTTGTTTGTATGGTTTATGGGCTGTTTAAATATGTACATCAAAGTAAAATTAAACAATAAGGAAAAATCGCACGCACGCACGCACGCATGTAGATTACAATGTTCTATCTTGACAAAACTTTGATGCGCTGCCGTTGATTGATTAATCAATGTTCCACATTAGTTATCCCTCAACTTGCGGTGCCGAATAAGCCACTGTTACAAAAATTTCTTGATTTCATAATATCTAATAGCTGGGTGATTCGAGTCTTCAGTACGACTTAATGTATTGTGCGTGCGTGCGTGCGTGTGTGCAATTGAGAACTGATCGAAACTCTCGTTATACCAAACCCAAATTTCTATCGATGCCCCATAGGCGACAGCAAGACAGTAGTATGACCGTGAGTAACACTGGCACTTACGTCTCAGGGTTGATGGATACCTGTGTAAAATGCGCACGCACGATTGTAGCACGTTTTATTGGTATGACAAAAAACTGTCTTGGGGCCTGACTCCTTGGGATGGATAAAAACTTGAGACTTGACTTAGACTTGCATGCTGATGACTTGGTCTTGGACTTGGACTCGAAGAACAAGCATTTTTAACAGGTCTGTTAATGTATAAGTGTACAGTAATTACATAATTATACGTTGGGTATGTTGTTGTAGAGGTACATGAGATGTCAATGAATTCGTCGATTTAAAACAAATACGTCAGTCTGTGTTATAGTTAAACGAAAAGACATGAGTACATGCATGCACGAAACACAAGCATGCATAGAGTTAAGACGCAAGTAACCGCAAGAAGGCTGTTTGACACACGTGGCATATGCACGAGACACAAACTCTCTAGAGTTAAGGTAGAAGTAACTGCAAATGACAATTATACAAGAACGCCTCGAGTTAACACAAGTGTCAACTAGTAGCAAAAACGATGTCGCAATTTCGGACACTATTTCGCACGTTGTTTGTCGTCATGGGTTATTTTCAGACCCAACTTCGCCGGGAAACTGTGACAAAACGACGTGCCATTTGCAGTGTGTCACGGGACAAAGTGTCAAGTGAAGATCTTGTGACATCAACAATAATTTACCATTCCTTAACTGGTAGCAATAAGGAATTTTTGGACACTATTTCGCACGTTGTTTATAGTCGTTAGTTATTTTCAGACAGGAACGTCTCCACTCCCAATATACCTCGCTTTCGTTCCCCACTCTCCAACCAACCCCGCCTAATCTCTATTGACACAGTCTGCCATATAAGTCGCTGTCTTCCCCTTCTCTTTCTACCATCCACTCTTGGAATGTAATGTCACGAATCATTTTCAGACCAACTACGCTGGGCGCCTGACCGACAACAACGTGCCGTGTGCGGTGTGTCACGTGACAGAGCGTCACGTGAAGGTGATGGTGCCAGCTCGGAAGCAGTGTCCGGACGGATGGACGGAGGAGTACGGCGGCTACTTGACGACTAGTCACCATGGGCACCACAGGGCGACGTTCGAATGTATGGACGAGGCCCCGGAGGTGATCGAGGAAAGTGGGGCGAACCAGAATGGTGCCTTGTTCTACCTGGTCGAGGGAGACTGTGGATACTCTCTCCCTTGTCCCAAATACAAACAGGGGTGGGCACTCACGTGTGTCGTCTGTACTAAGTGACTCCACCATGGGCGCTCACGTGTGTACTAATTAAGTGACCCCATCATGTACACTAGTCGATATTGGATTTATATATGTCACATCCGGGTACTTTGTTTTTTGACAAATGTAACTCGCTACGAAACAGCTGTCGTTTATTAACATCATATTTGATAGCATGATACTTTGAACACATATTGGACTCCATCTGCTGCATGTCGGCGAAAGGTCGTTTATTTGATGATACTTTAGTATGCATGTAGTTGTAGGCATATCGCTCTCAATGGCGCTAACAACTACGGTGGGTTGTTAATTTGTATTCACTGACATTGATGAAGAAAGAAACCCCTGGTGACCAGAGGATGAAATTACTGAAAACTAGTGTAATAATAACTCGAAGTAGCAACGATCTACACCGTCGTGTTCCCTATTAGAATATTGTCTACAAGCAAGCATGTAAGCTGCTGCCACCTAGCGAACAATGGATAGTCGTAGCCTAGCGCTTATAACACTGTTGTAACGAAAATAGGTTTGGCGAAAAAACAAATACCCGATGACACAAATGTCTTTGTCAATGTCTGCAACTAAAAAAATCAGCTAAACACATCACATACACAATGACATCATTGGTGGTGATGACCAAGTAGATACTAGTGACGATCAGATATGTACATGGACAGTGGTGGGATAAACGTGCTTGTGATATTTGCCTAATGCATATCTCATTAGTGGTTGATAACTGTTTTGAGAGAATCTTTAATGAGTTACAAATCGGTAAAAGACAAAAACAATCAATGTCGTCTGCATGTATCGAATACTAGCCAATTTGATAATAATCTCTCCTTCGTAGGCGTACGTGGGAATCTCTCAAATGTTTCCTTGGTTAAATGTTCAGCTCTGGGTTATATTCCTTGGTCACAAGCAGGCATGGGGTCTATTACATAACAATGTAATATATTACTGTTACGATTACTTTGTTCCTTTCTATTGGTATTACTATTATTAATACATACTGAAGCGTTTCTAAAGAATAGGTCAGAATTTAGAAGTCGTTAGAAAAAGTATACAAATAAGTTAGCGAAAGTCTTATGTCTAGAAAAAAGTAATTAGCAGCAACAATAGTGACGGTCAAAGAGCTCAGTGAATGTTTCAATGCCAAAAGGACGGGAAAAGAAAATCGAAGTGATGAAAGCGAAAAAACAGTTGAAAGAGATCGGGGGACCAAAACTGATGATATTCGAAGATTTGACTTCCTCGCGAAGTGCCCTGCTACGAGAGCTGAAAAGGGCCCCACCGTTAAACGCACATTCACTCGCGACGGCAGAATCCACTGCGTAGTATCGTAGTATGGCAGGGAGAAAAAGGTGACGCTCAACCCGGATGACGTCTTCAAACTCGCTTGGTGGGAAGAGATAATCAAGAACACACACACCTCTACATGGAATATTAGACAATCCTGGACTGACTCGAACTTGAGTGCTAACTGTTCATTATGGCTGGAAACAAACTGAAATGTTCTCTGTGTGAAATACCAATACAAACACATAAAAAAAAATCAACTATCAAACACAGGTAAAAAAAACTTTCCATTTCTACTGTAATAGATGTATCAAGGTTCTTCCTTTTTATGACATTAACGATGATGATTGCATAAACTTGTCAAATGGCTAAAAACTGGTAAAAAATAGACTTTCATAAGACTTGTACCAATATAACACAATATCAGTTTATGTTAATGCTAACAAAAAATATATTTACTGCTGTCCAACCTGCTGTGAAGTTTTCCCATTTGAAGATATAAGCGATGATGAACTAATTTTTGAAAACTCACCAATTGAACAAGATTATCAAATTAATAAATTAGTTGATATATGTTCCCAGTTTGAATTTAGCTCTTCCAACTATTCTGATTATAATAGTTTCGACTTTGAAAATGATATTGATCCAGCTAACAACTTCTACAATAATTCAACATCAAAATGTGATTATTACACTGATTCAGAATTCAATGATAAAATGTGTAAGCTTAATGGCTTATCATTCATTCAATTTAATGCCAGAAGTCTTAAGGCAAATTTACAGAAAATTAATGACTATCTACAATAATTACATCTGAAATTTTATATCATCGCTGTATCCGAAACATAGGCTGAACTGGATGTCATAGAATCTAATTGAGTACAGTGCTTATCGTGTAACTAGAGAAACTCATAATCCTGGTGATGTTGCATTATATATACACAACGAACTAACATGCAGACTACTTGAAACAAAAACCATGAAAGTTGAAAACATTTTTGAATGTGTTACTGTACAAATAGCCATAAATAATCACACTAATGTTATTATCAACTGTATTTACAGAACCCCTGGTTCAAATTTAGATATATTTTGTGAAAAAATAGAACACATTTTAAGTGATGTAAAAGCACTCAAAACAATATTTCTGTGTGGTGGCCTGAATAATGATTTGTTAAAGCATGAACACCATAGCAATACTAAACACTTTCTTGATTTGATGTATAGCTTAGGTCTTTACCCTCTAATTGATAAGCCAACCAGAATTACAGACATTTCAGCCACCCTAATAGACAACATATTCACAAATGAATTGCGGCACAATATTGTGTGGTACTCTGTTTAATGATATCAATGACCACCTGCCAATCTTTGCGCTATGTGAGTATCAAATAAGGAGATATACTAAAATGGATACTGGGTACACTAGAGTAATAAATAAAGACACCATAACTTTACTTACACAAGAACAAAGCTTACAATCATGGGATGATATTTTAAACTTATATGATGTAAATCAGGCGTATGATTTATTCTTAAACAAATTCATGGGTTTGTTTTAACAAGATTTAACAAGATTTGCCATCCAAGCCAAAGGCCCAGATGGCAAGTGGACAAGGAAGCCATTGGCTTATCGAGAGTCCAACAATGTTCATCTACTTATAGCCCACCCTCCTGAGATATGTGTCAACCTTGTTTTTAAACATATTCACGCTGCTAGCAGTTACACAATCTGTAGACAATTTGTTCCATTCATTTATTGTCCTCTGTGAGAACGAGTGCTTCCTGATGTCCAATCTACATTGATCCTTTACTAATTTTACCTCATGTCCTCTAGTTCTGCTATCCTTCTTGAGTGAGAAAAACATATTTCTATCAATATTTTCATACCCATTCAATATCTTAAAAACTTCAATCTGATCTCCTCTTAACCTCCTTGTTTCTAGAGTTGTTAAACCACATTCTTTCAGGCGTTCTTCATAACTTAGGTCTCTCAGTTCTGGAATAATTTTAGTTGCTCTCCTTTGTATGCGTTCAAGCGTATCTATATCCTTCTTACGATATGGTCTCCATGCTTGTATACAGTATTCTAAATGAGGTCTAACTATTGCTTTATAAAGAGGTATAATTAACTTTTTTCCCTTGTATGTTATGTTTCTTCTAATCAATCCAAGAATTTGATTACCCTTTGAAGCTGCAATACCACACTGCTCTGAAACTTTCATATCAGCGCTTATTGTAACTCCTAAGTCCTTTTCTTTTACAGTAGTACCCAGAACAGTATCTCCCATTTTATAGTTTACATTCAAGTTCCTATGTCCTGTATGTAGGCATTTACATTTCCCAAAATTGAACAACATCTGCCATTTCTCAGACCATTTCACTAATCTGTCTAGATCGTTTTGTAAATGTTGTTTATCACCATCAGTATTAACCTTTCTAAACAGTTTTGTGTCATCCGCAAATTTCAGTACGTTACTTGTTATACTGTCGTCCAAGTCATTGATATAAATTAAGAATAATATAGGTCCTAATACTGATCCTTGAGGTACCCCACTCAAAACCGATTTCCAATTTGAAACTTCTCCATCTACTACAACTCGTTGTCTTCTGTCAGTCAGCCATTGTTCTATCCAGTCAGTTATGCTATCCCCGATACCATGGGTTTTTAATTTAAGTAGTAATCTTTGATGTGGTACTTTGTCAAAAGCTTTCTGAAAATCTAAGTAGATAATATCTACTGGTGATCCCACGTCTATCCACTTAGTGATTTCTTCCAAAAAACATAACATATTTGTTAAGCATGACCTCGCTTTAAGGAATCCATGTTGAGATGAATTTAATAATTTATGCTTAACGAGGAAGTCCACCATATGGTCTTTAATTAACCTTTCTAATAATTTACAAATCACTGACGTTAAACTCACTGGTCTGTAATTGTCTGACTTATTTCTCGAACCCTTTCTAAATAATGGTATGATGTTTGCTTCTTTCCATTCAAACGGAACAACTCCCTCTTTTAATGACAAGTTGAATACTCTTGCAAGTGGTATACTGATTTGTTCTACTGTTTCCATTAGTAATTTTGGAGGAATCCCATCCACTCCCGGTGATTTGTTATCCTTCATTGCCTTTATTTTCTTAGCTACCAATTCTGGAGTTACAACTAACGGACCTAAATAGTCAGATTTAGCCCCCTGAAATTTAGCATCAGCAACTGGTAATGAACTAATATCTTCTTTGGTAAATACTGAACTGAAGTAACCATTTAGGTCTTCTGCCATTAAAACCCCCTGTGATATTATATTTCCAGCACTGTCTTCTAGAGGTCCAACCTTGTCTTGTACGTTTTGTTTACTCCTGACATATGCATAAAAACTCTTGCTGTCATTTTTTATGTTACATGCTAGTTTTTGCTCATAGCTTCTTTTAGATTGTCTGATTTCAGTTGTAGCTGCATTAAGTGCCTCTTTGTATTTTGCATAGTCTTCGTCCTTTCTGGTACGCCTATAAACCCTCCACATAGTTTGTTTTATCATTATTTTTCTAATAGCCTCTTTTGACAAGTGTTTCTTTCTACACCGTTTTCCTTGTTTTTGGAAGGGAACAAATGTATCGATGATACTCTCAATTTCATATTTTAGAATATTCCAACATTCAATTGCGGTCTTATTCATCAGCATGTTATTCCAATCTAGCTTTGCTAAGTATTTTCTCATATCTTTGTAGTTACCTTTGTGGAAGTTTCTCTTGTACGTTTTCTTATTTTTACTTTCTGATTTCACATTGATGTCAAAACGTATTTGATTATGGTCACTATTACCCAATGGTTCAAATATTTTTACATTGTCCACTAATTCTTTTTGTGATGACAAAACTATATCTAATACATTTTCTCCCCTGGTTGGTTCTAGTACGTGCTGAGTAAGAAAGCTATCCTGGATTAAAAATAGAAATTGTTGGTCCTCAATCCCTGTGCTCTCTAGAGAATTCCATTGTATGTGTCCATGGTTAAAATCTCCCATTATGATACATTCCCCTTTACTAACTTCCTTTATAGCGTTTTTTATTTTTGTGTTGTCCTCTTCGTTTATGTTTGGACTTCGGTAAACTAATCCAATGGTTAATTTTGAATTTCAATTTTGCACCAAACAGCTTCATCGCAATCTGCTTCCCTTTCTAGTTTTATTTCATAAGCCTGAATAGATTCTTTAACATATAAAATAACTCCCCCGCCCCTTCTTCCTATTCGATCTTTCCTAAACATTACATATCCTGTCAGTCCTAATTCAGCATCTGTTATATCTATGTTGGCCCATGATTCAGTTATAGCATTGTCCTATAAAAAGAATTTCACGAAAAAGTAACAGTTATAAGAAACCTTGGTTTAACAAAGGTTTAAGACATGTGCCAAAAAAGGAAGCTTTACAAAGCATGTGTCGTATCCCGTTCACATGTAGCTGAATTAAGATACAAATCCTATAAAACAAATCAAATCCTATAAAAACAAATGCCGAAAAAGCATATTACAGCAAAATGTTGGAGAAACAAAAAAACAATGTAAAGGGAATTTGGAAAATGTTAAACACAGTAATCAACAAACAATTCAATCCTCCAACATATCCTGCCTATTTCATGGGCAATAATAAAGAGATAAGTGTAAAGCAGGACATTGCAAATGGACAATTGTTTTTACAAATGTTGGACCCAATCTTGCAAAACAAATTACTCTACGTAAAAAGTATGGTTCTATTTTTGATTATTTGGGAAAATAACTTGATAAAAGTATGTTTCTAAGTCCTACTGATGCTCAATACATTATTAGAACTGTTCAAAATTTTAAGAGCAAAATGTCAACAGATTTTAATGATTTAAACATGAGCATGGTTAAGAACATTATTGCTCATATTGTAAAACCTTTGAAGCACATATGTAATGTTTCTTTTAACACTGGAATATTTCCAAGTCAAATGAAAATAGCTAAAGTTAGTGAGAAGGGTGTGTTTACAAATTACAGGCCTATTTCTTTGTTGCCATATTCCCCAAAATCCTGGAGAAATTATACAGTGATAGGTTACATAATTTTCTATTTAAATATAGTATACTCAGCCCTAGTCAATATGGATTTAGATCAAACATGTCAACATCACATGCCTTAAAATAATTGGTTGAAGAAATTACTGCTTCTCTTGATAATAATAAATATGACATTGGCATATGAACTTAAGAAGACATTTAATCCCGTCAACCATAATATATTGGCAACAAAATTATACTTTTATGGCATTCATGGTGTTGCACATAAATGGATTATGAGTTACTTGGAAAACAGAAGTTAATTTGTTCCCTATGAAAACTGTGACTCGGAAGTACTCAAAAATATGTTGTGTTGTGCCACAAGGATCTGTTTTAGGTCCGAAGTTGTTTACTCTGTACAGAAATGATGATTGTAATGTTTAAAAAAAATTAAGTTTATATTATTTGTAGACGATGCCAACATGTTCTACAGTAATAGTGATATAGCTGATCTTGTCCGGTTGACAAATATTGAATTAGAAAAGTTACGTGTATGGTTTGCAGTAAACATGCTTTCTCTCAATATATCAAAGATAAATTATATGTGTTTGGTAATCGTATTTTAAAGACACACGTCTCTATACATATAAGTAAGGAAGAAATTAGTAAGGTTGAATTCACAAAATGTGTGGGTGTTTTGATTGATAAAAATTTACGTGGAAAAACACATTTCTATGATAAAATCTAAACTCTCTAAGAGTTTTGCCATAATGTATAGACCCAGCTTTGTCCTTGACAATATATATATATATATATATATATATATATATATATATATATATATATATATATATATATATATATATATATATATATATATATATATATATATATGTTGAATGCTTATTTGATACAAATCTCTCTTTCTGCCATACAGCATGTACTGCATCGAAGTATGGGGTAATACATATGCTATTAATCTAAATTGCTTAGTATTGTTACAAAAAAGGTTGTGCGTTTAATTTGTAGAGCTAAGAGGTTAGACCACACTTCTTGTCTATTCTCCGAGTTACGTATCCTGAAAGTACAAGATATTGTGGAAATACGAACTGCACTTATTATGTACAAGGCAAATAACAATTTGCTACCAGTGAATATACAAAAGTTGTTTACATTGTACAATTCAGTCTATGTAACCAGACAAAGTCCCACTTAAAAAATGATGGTCGCACCAATTTAAAGAGAATGACAGCTCTTTAATATGTTGTAGAAACGTTCATCGTTTAAAAAAAATACACTGCTAAAATGTTGGTTAGCTACGTAATATAAATATAACAGCTTGGCTGTATAAATATTGATTTATTATAGCTACAAAAAATAATTGTATTGTTTATGCTGGTCTTTACATGTTATTCTTGATCTACGCTACAGTGACTATCTAGTCTAAACACTAATATTTCATTATTCATATTGAAATATAAATAGTTAAGTTGTAATCATGCATGGTGCATACTGTAATTATTTGTTTCTTGTAATATTTATGGTAATTGGGCAAGTGTTATAAGTGACACACTTCTTCTTGCCCTTGTCAACATCAAGACTGTCGTATATATATTTTATGTTTGGCTATTTTTTGTGTTGTGTTGTTGTTGTTGAAATAAAGACCTGATCCCCAAAAAAACTACAATGCAGATTAAAAAAAATCGTATATTAAGAGAACAAAGGCTACACATTATAATGTACATGCGAAGAAACCACAGGAAGGCACACTGCTATATGACTACGCAGGGCTGTAACCCAAGGAGAGTTATAAGAGGTCGGTGTTGCTACTCGTCAGACAGCAGAGGCTACTCAGAATGACCGGTTGACGGAAGTACAACACGTAATTCGGGCGAATCTTTTGCCGTGCGCTGAAACAATCGCGTATCGCCAACGAATGCTCAATCGCGTTCAAACGTCAAATCAGCCATTTTTTTATGTTCCAATGCTAGTGTTGTGATTTCTTTTTAATATTAATAAGCGTTACCGTTGGTACGATGAATTCTTTGATAAAACAGTCATTCTTTCCGTTCTCTAATTTGAAGTACAAGTTGTATTTCCGTCGACAGTTTATCCCGTGATACACTGTGTTTATACACGCCCGCCGTCTAGCGATCAAAAACATGATATTCCGTGTAACGACTATTGACAAAAATCACTATATGACCCACAATCAACAAAAACAACCAAAACATCAGCGTTAGTTACGCTGTGTTGCACAACTATTTAATGAAGCAATCTCCTTTTGCCAAACAATCTAGATAGGAACATGTATTTCCGGTTGATATACATATTCCGGAAGTTATGAAACGTGAATGAAAATTTCAGGATAAGAAATAAGGCAATGTAGTAGTGTCAGTTGACGATTGATATGTATAGTAACTTACATTTACTGTCGACCACTGCGTGTGTTTCAGTAAAAAATAACTACTAGTAATAATAATACGACTACCACCACTACTACTGCCACTACCACTACCACTACTACTGCCCCTGCCCCTGCCACTACCACTAATAATGCTTTCTTGTTAACATGTACGTATTTGTAACTTTACGTGTGCAACAAAGAAACCATCGCGTAGTTAAAATTAGCTGCGTGTGTGTATGCGTGCGTGCGTGCGTCGTGCGTGCGTGCTTGCGTGTGTGTAGGTTGATTTACGATCGTCAAGTCCAAAAGCATAACTTTTACAACTACATAGAAGCGTGCATAGATATTAACATTAAATTGTTGTTGCATTTATAAATCACTTTATATATATATATATATATATATATATATATATATATATATATATATATAATATATTGACAAATATATATAATTATTTTACTTTATATATATATATATTTTATATATATAACCTTTCCATGAAATGGTGATTGTCCACCGTACGTCTAATTGAACATCTGTTTTCCCAACTCAAATCCTGAATATGGGGATTGTTTCTAAAATAGGGTTCATTACTCTGGTAACGAACATTTAAATTACTTGATATAATTTACTAGGCTAGAGGAAATGTCCCGTTATCAAATACGAGATGGAATTATGTGTCCAATTATTTCTCACATACACACTTTGAAGAAGAATATATTTTGGCACACAATGCCTTGAGGGTGTTACACTAACGCATGCAGTAGAGCAGACAATCCACTGAGCTGGTAGTACTCTGCCTCTGTCAGTAATTCAATCAGGATGCCGCGGTCACTGGGCAGTGCGCCGTCCTTGAAGCCTCCGTCCCTCAAGTAGTTGAGGATGTAGCGGAAGTGAGTTCCGTCGCGATCAATGAAGTAACTCCCGTCGTTTTCTCGCTGAATGGAATGTCTCCCGCTGAACATGGCTGCTAGCATCGACTCTTGGTCTTTCGTGAGGGTCAGCGTTGACGTCGTGTAGACGTGTCCACCGACGTCCAGTTTAACACGACTCTCATGGATCGTGTTCATCTCAGACATGCGTTGTATTTCGTCCTGCAACTTCTTCCGATCTTCCTGCAACTTCTCCCTCTTCCTATCAAGTTGCTCTTCCTTAGCCTTCAACTTCCTCTCCTCCTCGCGCACAACTCGCGTCTTCTCGTCAAGTTCCCTCTGTGTCGAGCTGACATGTTTCATCTTCGCGTCCAGCTCAATAACACCACCAACGGTCGCTTGAAGTGTGTTGCTGAATCCTTCAAACATCGATTTGACTGTCAAAGACAAATCCTTCTCCCTTAACTTAACATGCTGAAGACCTTCTGTGAGAGGGCGGTACTGGTTGAAGTACTCGTCTGAATACTCTCTCGTGAGTGGGGGCCACTTTCCATCCGTGGGGCAAAGCTCAAGTGCAATGGTGTGGATATTCCCCGGGGGCCGCTATTGAATGAAACACCACATATTAGCAACATCACTTATGGCAGCATTACATTGACGCACGCACGCACGCACGCACGCACGCACGCACGCACGCACGCACGCACGCACGCACGCACGCACGCACGCACGCACGCACGCACGCACGCACGCACGCACGCACGCACACACACAGCCTCTCGTGTTACATCATCCCATTATTATCATTGCCGCATTTAACATCACATCTTGAAATGAGTTATACACATCAAATCATTCGGCAAGCTTCGGATGTTTATGGTGGGGGGGGGACTGTGATAGCATCAGTAATTCGGGAATAATTGATTTCGTACAACTATCGTGTAAAAACTGTTGGAAATGGCACTTGTCAATTTACGTTTCTGTTGTCGCTGTTTTTAGATCTCCATTTTCTCTATATCTGGATTTAATTTGGCATATGTCTGCGGAGAATTTGCCTTGATTTATCATCTATAATGTAGAAACAAGATATTATGATATGATAAATGCTTCGTTGGGAGTTATACACATGTACATTATATTAATAATGATTTCAGTTATACACACAATATGTACAATTTAGAAAGCTCTTTGTGTAAAAAAATAAAAATATAATGTCATATTGCGTAGTAAATGGACAACTTCCTGGCCGAAAGGAAAAAACACCTGATGGTGTTCCTGTAGCAAACGAGTTCAGGGTTCTGCCATTAAGCATCAGCAGGGTATAAATGAATATTTTTACACATGTCAAAATAGTGTTTATACAATGTGAGGTGAAAATGACTGGTTTAATTGTTGCGGTAGTGTTAGTCTGTGATCTTCAGTCCGCAACCTGGGAAACAGTCCGCAGTACGCGAAACGGTTCGTGGTCAAATTACGCTAGGTGATCACGTGGCGAATGAGAGTCATTCCCTTTGTGTTGGAATTCTGAGTCACGCTAGACGTTCTTTGCAGAGCCATCACATTGGAAGTTTTTCTTCCCACCATCCTCCCCTGTCTACCTCCATTGTTCGCGTGTTGCTTACCATGTTATGATTATGTATTGTATGTATACATTCAACTCCCGATAGTTCATACTTTGGTTGTGATAAACAATCACAATTGTGCGTTAACGCTTTCCTTCATGTATAATTTTCCCATAGGGTTTTAGAAGGTTTTAGTGCGTATGTTCTGTATTCACTTATATACACCATGTCTTGGTCAGCAATATGTATGCTGTACGACAATTTTAAACAAGTGAATTTTTCTTTCATAAGAATCCCAATGGGGATTGTGGTACATAACCTTTAATTTTTAGATGCATTTGACTGGTTAGTTGATCGTTGTACAACATTATTATGATGATGATATTCTATGTTTATGTGGTGGGACAAAGGACCGCCCCACCTTTGCTACTTCTACTTTTGTCATTTAATAATTGTTTCTCAATGAGCAACTTTGTATTGGCAACTAAGCGATATCTCATTTGATATACATGTATTGTATTTTATTGTATTTTTCTTGATGAGTATGTTAGTGCAAGGAACTGGTGTCAACCTTTGACACAAGTGTGAAATTCACGCGGGTCAAGACGTAGTAGAAGTAGTAGTACTGGCCTTTTCAGTAGTCATCCCATTTGATATTTCCGAGCTGTGATCGCCTTTGATACAAAGAAGACATTCCGGTACATAAAGGCTCACAGAATTGCATCAAATATTGGGCGGTGCAAGGCAGCAGCTCTCCCGCAATTCCACAGCTTGACTGGTGTGACAATGTTTCATCCTTCACGGGACGGGGAAAGAAAACGTGCTGGGACGTGTGGAAAATGTTCGAGCCACTGACATAATCCCTTCTGAATCTTGCTGCAGCACCGACCCAGCTCCACTTAGCTGAACTGCAGACCATTCAGAGATTCACGGTATAGTTGTACATTAGAACGTGTGGACCGGAAACTGTGAATGAAGCCAGGAACCATCTGTTCACACATCGCTGTTCGAACTTTGCAAACGAGCCGCGTATCAAGGTGGGCATATATGGAGTCAAACACCCACCCTCAACCCAGTACTTCCTAATCCCCTGGAATGGGGATGGTGTGTGTGTGTGTGTGTGTGTGTGTGTGTGTGTGTGTGTGTGTGTGTGTGTGTGTGTGTGTGTGTGTGTGTGTGTGTGTGTGTGTGTGTGTGTGTGTGTGTGTGTGTGTGTGTGTGTGTGTGTGTGTGTGTGTGTGTGTGTGTGTGTGTGTGTGTGTGTGTGTGTGTGTGTGTGTGTGTGTGTGTGTGTGTGTGTGTGTGTGTGTGTGTGTGTGTGTGTGTGTGTGTCAAGGAGGCTGCGCACAATAAAGAACCCACTGACACTGAGTGGAATTTGTGAGTGATGAACGGAAGACCGTAAAGAATGGAACAGAATTAATAATGCAACAATTTGTTCGAGACAATTTCATTTAGACGAGATTGTGCACACGTGTTTTCGTGTAACTGAGCACATGGGGAGTGTTTCTCTCAACTGCCATGATACAACTTTGTAAGTACTTTGTGAGTTTCCAAATAGAACCACTATGAACTATGAACCACTGTCATATCAATGGTAGACTGTAGTGTGGTCATGTTTTTTTAATAGAAAGAATAATGATCAAGAGTCAAGCATTTAAAACCACTCAAACATGTTAATTATAAGTGGACATATGCCAAATGTAAGATGTGTCAGATTTTCGTTTATCTTAATCGATTCCTCGTGTGCCAAAACAATAGTTTAGCATTTTAAATCACTAAAAAAATTTAATTAGAAGTGAAGATGCGCCCAAAGAAATGTATTTCTGAATTTCATTGCGGCAATTTTGAATATTGTGTTTATTGTTTCATTATTTTTTATTTTTTTGGGGTCAAAAATACACTTCTTGTTCTTGTTCTTGAATATGATGCCACGTCCCATTGGAAGGCAAATTTCGTTGGGGTCCATCTCTCATTTTTCTTTCAAAATGTCATAGCACACGTGTTCCCAATTTTGTGCTTGTATCACAATCTGAACAATCGACCTGTTTGTGTGTGCTAAGAAGCTCTACTAATGTAATTCACGCAGAAAATAGTCACACGTAAACATATATGTAAATTAAAATATGCCGATATTGACTACTTACTTGTACATACAGTTGGCCGAGAGCGTTAACCTGTTGGTGTTGTTGACCTCGATTCAGCCCAGGCAAAAGACTGTTGACTGGTGTGCTGCGATCTAACACCGGCTGGAAGAGAGGATGAGTTGTCTCCTCGCGCACCCACAGTTTCGTCTTCCTGTCGGCCGTCACACCGAAGATCCTGCGAAGCTGCAGCTCAATGTAGCCACACTCCTCGGTGATCTCGAACACTTTCTGTCGTTTTTTCAAAAGATCGCTGTACGAACTCAGCAGACATATACTGAAAACCGCCTGGGAATAGCCAATGCGTCCGCGCCGATCGAGCTCGTGGCAGTCGGCGACACCGTACCACTGCACCCACTTAAGCCAGATCTTCTCATCCACCAACATGTTGCGTTGGTCTGGAGCCATACTTATTGGAGATGGTGGAATGTAAGAATTGTGCGCAATAACGTCGGCATTATGATCTACACACATTGTCAGGCGGCCTGGGCGGTCGGCATCAACTGGTGTCTGCTGCATCGCATAACCGACATGACGCTGCCATTTCTCGTACCACTCCGCTGCTACGAAGTAGGCATACGTGCCTGCAGGCTCCAGTTCCAGACACGAGATGATGCGACGCTGTTCGTCAACACTTGGTGCGGCATCCTCTGACATATTTGCTGCTTTCTGATTGGTCAGTAGATGTTTGCTGTAACAGTCGACATTGATTGTATTGAGCACTGAGAAACAAAGTGTCAAAAGTAATTGGTCATCGACCTGTACCAAGCAACACATGACCAGACGACACGTGAGCCACGCAGCCTAAAGCATGGGTTTAATTCTGCCGACTGACGTTTTAAACGGATTTTGACGAGTAGCCCTTTCGCATTCGACCGAACTGTTTCATCCACGCCGTTTCTCATGTTATTTGATATAATTGTCTCACAATATATATACATTGCATTTGGACCATCATCATAAATGCCATTGTGTCATAGCCTGCAACGATGTGTTTTGAGCTCCGTGCCTTAGTGTTTTGAACGGGTAATGATTCGGCAATCACCATCTACCTCCCACCTCCGTCCAACAATCTAAGTCCTCCGGAAAAGTCATCCTGAACAGACGCATGAGTATGAATGTGAGATACGTATGTTTGTAAGTCCTCAACCTTCATGTGTTTATACTGTTTCATAATTGTGGTGGCGCAAGGAGCCCCTCTGAAGAGGAAATCGTATGTAGTAAAGAATCCTTTCTGTAAATATCGTCTATGTACAATGAATGATCTAGTTCATTATCTTCGGCACGTTTCGTTTGTTAAACTGTTGACGTATCTAGTCTCTGAAAGGCGGAGGTTCTTATGGTGGAGTAAGAAGCCCACCCACGGGGCAAGAAGCCCCCCCCCTCTGGGCGTTTGCAATATTATAAATTCTTTATTTGAATATTGTTTTCATATATCGCACACAACCGATACATGTATACAACTACTATAATCGTATTAGCCTATTGTATGCATTTACTTAGTTTTTCTCAGTTTCCCGTGGCTATTGTACATAGTGTCACTTTGGCAAGGACGATTTTTATAATTATGAAGCTCACATTTTAATGTGAACAGCTTATCGCGTGTTTTGCATCTACTACAACCATATTGTGGTCAGATGAACACGATGATATGCGGCTCCAACTGGCTATCTCGAAATTCTCAGTTATGAGCCTTATGGCAAGATGGAGGTTTTTTTTTTAGCAATTTCTCGTACAGGAGCATCTTGCCCCACCTTACCCTATGAATTGTATCGTGAACTGTAGTAAAATTAAATATTTTATACCAAAATTATGTCTAACAATTTACCAGAATCCGGAATCAGAATACTCCAGAAATCATATTTGGAACTTGAGAAACAATTCCTGGGTAGCTCTCGCCCCCACCGAGAGGGTAGTCCCTTCTCGCGCTCTCTCCCTAATACCGGAAATCTCCCGGGTTGAATGTTCAAAGGTTAGGCGACATAGCGCGTAGAATATCTGATATAAACTTGATTAGCATTGTAATAACCAAATAACTCCTAAAAATACTGTGATAAAAATAAATATAGACGTTGATCATGTAATGCAATTAATCTAGTTGATAATTATTATCTACTAACCGCTTTATCAACGTACAAGTTGCTTGTTCCTGTGATGTGGCGAAAAGAAGGATCTAATTTCCCTATATGGTTTGCACGTGGTTTCACTTTCGCTTTCTGAGAAATACGATGATGGTCGATGATGTTAGTTTGTCGAGAGCCTGCTTATACTTAAAGGCGGATGATGCGGGATGAGGGGAGCGACAAAGAGGTTGGTTAGCCGGGTGCATCCAACATGCATTTGAGATTTGCCTCTGGCTCTATAGTAAAGGAATGTCGACTTTCGAGTCGGTTCCAACCGGTACGAGTTGGTTGCTCGGCGGCCAAGGTGGCTATTTTTAAACATAAACATTCAAGCCCGATCTATACAATGCTACCCATTTCATTGGTGTTTAGTTTACCTATCGATTTACATATAATAATAAAGCGAACGGTGTTGCTACAGTGAGTTACAGTATATATGTACTTTGTCTTTGTAGGTATTTTGATTATTTTATCAGCACTGACCCTGTAGGACCTATTTACACTGTCGGTGTCACAATATCACCAGGAAGTACATTTTTTACGTAGCGATTCTTTTTAGCCAGGTTTGTCTACACTGTACATAATAGAGTAAGATCATATACTTACAACGCTTCAGTGGAGTGTTTACTACACATGGTGTCGTGACAGTGTGTAACAACGAGAACACACCTTTAAGGCCAGATTTTCTTCTCGGCGAATTCACGAAGGCGAGCGAGAGTCGCATAAGCGAGACCTGGGCCCGAGGTTATAAACCGTACTCAACTCAATTGAGCACGGTTTCATGCTCAAGCCTCGCTTTCACACTTATGCTCAGCGTTGAGCACGAAATGCTGAAATCCTGAGTATGCTCAAGACCATGCTCAACGCCGTGCTCAAGCATAAATAAAAATGGCAGCTCACGCATAAATTTATTGAAGTCGTTGAAAGTTCGTCCGTTTTCAGAAGATAAGCTGTCCGATTTTAGGGTCCAGGCCGCCTACTTCCGAGTTTTATCCGTATGAAGACCTGATGGAATACGACATTTGTGAAAGATTTTGTTTGATGGCTCAAACTGCACTATTTAACGAACATTTGCCAAACGTAACCGCAGCAGCGACAGACACCGCAAAACAAGTGATAGTTTACTTTTAGTTGCGGCTTTTTTGGCGACGGGGACCATTCATTTACAGCTGCTGCAGGACGACAACATTATATTTCAACTGCCGAGTCAGAGTCATGATTCACACGAAATGTGTCTACAGAAATTAAAACTATGTGGTTTAGTTGAACGATTTATAACATGCCATACTAGACATTAAGGCATACCAATACGATATATGCGAAGTGTATGTGTGCTGCAAAATAAAATTATTCCGTGAACTGCCAATGCCAATGTCATGGCCATGGCATGGCAATACAGCCACTTCGTTTTGTCACTGTAAAGAATTACTTAGCCTTAGGCAGTGATTTAAAACATTTCGCCAGTTTTGAGTTGGGAATATAGCAAATAATATATAATTATGTGTTTATAACATAATAAAGCTAATCTAAATATTATATCAACTGGATTAAGCTTACATACCATGCTATATTTATATTATTCATGCAGCCCGACCCCAGGCCAGGGCGAAGGATGTATGTATATGAAATATAAAAAATTGCTATCCCAGGCCAAGGCAGCTATAGCCTAGGGGTAGGACTTCACATAGTGGGTGCCCTTTGGAAGTAGAATATACATGCAAAATATGCAACACACACATCCAGGATAATGTAACACTTGTGTTGTTGAGTTTTTTAAGAGATTGTTCAAATTGAACAATATGTAAGAAAAACCTTCCATATGTCTATATTTAGGCTACCGCAAAAAGTAAAATTGTAGGTTATTGATGTTAAACATAATGCTGTTCTAGCCTTACTACTCCAATGCCGCAGGAAATCTAAGAACGAACTAGTGCAGGTGACAAACTACAGCTCTAATATAGTGTTTACACCTTTCCTATAATTTATAGTAAATGCAAATTTTCCAAATAATAGATACAAAGACATCACGACTTTTCTAAGATAAAGAAGAACATCATACTTTGGGAAAAGTATGTGATTGGAATATAAAGTACTGGCAAATATAGCTATACAATGATTAAGAGGCATGCCACACTAAACTAAGCAAGGTGTTAGTGAAAACAGCGACATGTGTAGTGCATATACCCAGGGCGTATGTAATATAATACTAATAGTAACATATGCTGCATATATTGTCTTGTGCAGTAACCTATTTCAAATATAACTTAATTTATAATAAATAAAATAATATATATTATGGAAATAATGATTCCATATAATAGATAGTGTGCACATTAAAAGTGCAAATAATATATTCGCTTGGGCACTCTCATCATAATTATTATTATTACGAATTACCACTACAAATCAATGATAACATAGCTTACTCTTTCAGTTTACACTTTACTGTTTGATATTGTATTAGTACTATATTTGTTTTATTATCTATAAAAATATTAATCATTAAGGAGTAATACAAACCTTTCTATGATATTCAATGAAATCCGTTTTAGCATATCATCTATTAATTTCAATCACTTTACTCTGTAATACTACACCCATATAAAAGATAGGCTGGACTACAATTATAGACTACTAACAGTGGGTAATCCCCGTGACACAAACATGTGACACCCGACGTCAAAATTAAGCCTAGGCTAAGGGGGCAAACAAAATGAGTTGTTAACACCGCTATTTCTTAGTTTTGACAAATACTTCAGTTTCTGGGTTCACTGCGCAACAATCTGAATACATCACTGTGTACCACACAGAGTCTTCTACGTGACTCTGACGTATGGTTCCACCAGACAAGTGTATAGACTATAGTTCAAGTGTATAGCCATAGGTACATCATGATCTGAACAGAGTAGTTTTTACATATTCAGTACACAGAATGATCAAAACTATGAAACTGAAACTTTGTCTCACAAAATGTTTATTTTTGTACTCCTCTTTTCAGTACGTGTGTATTGTTACACGCATGTATAGATTATGGAAACAATGGACATTCTAATGAAATATTAAAACAAAATATTATAATGAACCACGGATTTAGGTAATGTCATTATTGTTTACCTTTGACAACATAAATATAATATATTTTTGTAACGAAATTTATGTTATATTAACACTTGTATTCATTAAAAAAGCACAACTTATCGTGTTCCTCGGTACATTTCCAGAAGTTCTAGTTACCACGCCGTAAATGAACATGGCAAACATAATTAGGCTGCCGAATCGCTTAGTTGGGGCATAATCTTAGCCTGGCTGCGAGGTATTACTTTTTGCTATTTTTAATTTTTAGGCAGTTTTATCTTGTGATCTTGAAACGTCTTGAGTACGTACTCAGCTGAGTACGAAACGACGCGGTTTTTTCAAATGCACAAGCGGCCAAATGGAACTCTCTTTTTGAAAAAGATAACAAAGATACTTCCGCATATAAACAGTGGTGGACGAAGAATTTCGGCTGCAAGCGTCTCTTTTGCGGGAAAAAGCGCCGGAGAAAAATCAACCCATCACCAATATCACACGGTGTGTGGAAAGTCGAGCACACAGTGAACGATTTAACAGACAGAACGAGACGAATCACAAGATAAAACTGTCTAAAAATAAAAATAGCAAAACGTAATACCTCGCAGCCATGCTAAGATTATGCCCCAACTAAGCGATTCGGCAGCCTAATTATGTTTGCCATGTTCATTTATTACGTGGTAACTAGAACTTCTGGAAATGTACCGTACTTTTTTAATGAATACAAGTGCTAATATAACATCAATTTCGTTACAAAAATATATTATATTTATGTTGTCAAAGGTAAAAAAAATAATGACATTACCTAAATCCGTGGTACATTAATAATGATTTATTTTGATATTTCGTTAGAATGCCCGTTGTTTACATAATATATATAGATGTGTGTAACAATACACACGTACTGGAAAGAGGAGTACAACACCGTCAATAAACATTTTGTGAGACAAAGGTTCAGTTTCATAGTTTTGATCATTCTATGTGTATTGAATATGTAAAAACTACTCTGTTTAGATCATGCTATGCTATATGCCATATGGCTATACATTTGAAATATATTCTATACACTTGTCTGGTGGAACCATACGTCAGAGTCACGTAGAAGACTCTGTGTGGTACACAGTGATGTATTCAGATTGTTGTGCAGTGAACCCAGAAAGTGAAGTATTTGTCAAAACTAAGAAATAGCTGCTTCTGACGGTGTTAACAACTAATTTTTTTTGCCCCCGTATGGTTGGTTTTGACGTCGGGTGTCACATGTTTGTGTCACGGGGATTACCCACTGTTAATAGCTTTTAGTCCAGCCTATATTTTATATGGGTGTAGTATTACAGAGTAAAGTGATTGAAACGAATAGATGATATGCTAAAATGGATTTCATTTAATATCATAGAAAAGTTTGTATTACTCCTTAATGATTACTATTTTTTATAGATAATAAAAAAAATATAGTACCAATACAATATCAAACAGTAAAGTGTAAATTGAAAGAGTAAACTATGTTATCATTGATTTGTAGTGGTAATTCTTAATAATAATAATTATGATGGGAGTGCCCAAGCGAATATATTATTTGCACTTTTAATGTGCACACTATCTACTATATGGAATCATTATTTTGCAGCACACATACACTTCGCCTATATCATAGGTGGATCCATAGGTGGAGGTCCAGGGGGTCCAGACCCCACTTTTTGAGTACCAAAAATCCATTGCAATTGCATGTCAACGAGGGACAAAGGCAGAAACAACACAAGGTCAAAATTGTCGCTTACTACGTACGAATTCTTTAGTAGCAGGCCGACATTTTCAGACACTGATCTAGCACAGGCGATATTATACATGGCGTCCAGCGTATCCCCAAAGTTATTCTTAGCATTAACGGTGACGTCCTTCATAGATTCACTGCACTCGCCACGCACGTGTACACGCACACGCTCGCTCGCACGCACGCACGCACGCACGCACGCACGCACGCACGCACGCACGCACGCACGCACGCATACACGCGCACACACATACGCGCACGCACACACTGTTGAACAACAGTTATTAAAACACAGCTGATATAAACAGAGTTTCTAGTATCTAGTTGTTTCCAGCACCCGGCAACGTTCTAGTAACTGACTACGGTCTGTATAATTATACCGTGGTTAGAATGTTATGGCCTTTTGAAGTCTCATTAAACTAGTTAGCGTTTTCAGAACTTTATCGCCAAGCACCAGATGTACCGTGTCCGGTTTGCGTCTTGAATTCAAAACTCTGACATGAAAGGCGGATGTGCTAATCACTACATTTACATTTTTGGGTTTTGTAATATAAGTACACAACGTCAATTAGTTATGTCATACTGTTCCTCTTTCTGTTGTGTATGTATTTCTGTGATGCATTTTCATTTACATGGTGCAAAGGTCTCAGGAAACGTTTTAATCTACCAGTTTGCACTCACTGTTATTATATGGCACTACTACTACATTTAGCAGAATGTCTCACGATTCAAATTCAGACCATGAATCGAATGGTAAACTTGATGCAGAGTAATTTAAAATGCAATAATAGTTTGGATAGACTCTCTTGTGAGGGCAATCTAGCCCTTCGGGGTATTGGTTCAATTACACTTTGTCTCAGTTCAAACTTGATGCCACGACTTTCTATAATATGAAACCTAGCTACTTTTATTATATCATTCAGAACCAATATCGGAAGGGGCTGGATGAGAAAATATTAAACACAGTTTCCTTGGCAAAATATGTGCTGAATAATATAGAGAATGCGTGTAGCACTTTTTTAGTCAAAGACGTGTTAGTCTCTTTGTGTGCAAAGATACTTCAATTGTAATTGAACTGTACACATTGTCGTACGAATAAATATATATGTTTACTATTACTACACTATCGTGCCTCAGGTTTGCAATAATGCTGATACAGAGTTAAGACGATTACGTGTTGGTTTAGTCAATTGTAGTATACTCGTTTGGAATTGGCCTACCTATAGGTGTAAATGAAACAAAATCCACTGCGTTTAGCCGAAACTCTAGACTCAAAAGTAGTTGCACCTCATCTACTGTAAATTTGACATTTGAAGTTATACTTATGTGACGATTACAAGAAAATACATAGGACTACTTTATCACGATTTTTATATTTTCAGCAAATCCGCATTAAAACGGGACACGGCCCAAGCCCGTATTCCTCCCAAAAATCCGTATTGTATACGTACGATGTCGCATGTCTGAAGTTTGGGTTGATTACATTAGACCCTCCTAACTCGATTAAAACCGGATAATTGGTGTCCCAACTTACACCATTTCAAGTGTTTTGTATATAAAAAAACGTCAAATGGGAAGTAAGGGAGGGGGATACTCCCCTACCACACACACCCCGAGGTAGGAAGGGGAATACTCCCCTACCACACACCCCGAGGTAGGAAGGGGGATACTCCCCTACTACACACACCCCGAGACGCTTCACGCCTCGTTTCACGCCTTTGGCGCTTCATACATTACGTTGGACCCCCTTTTTCTAAACCCTGGATCCGCCCCTGTATATCGTATTGGTATGGCTTAATGCCCAGTATGGCATGTTATAAATCGTCCAACTAAACCACATAGTTTTAATTTCTGTAGACACGTTTCGTGTGAATCGTGACTCTGACTCGGCAGTTGAAACAGAATGCTGTCGTCCTGCAGCAGCTGCAAATGAATGGTCCCCGTCGCCGAAAAAGCCGCCACTAAAAGTAAACTATCACTTGTTTTGCGGTGTCTGTCGCTGCTGCTGTTATATTTGGCAAATGTTCGTTAAATAGTGCAGTTTGAGCCATCAAACAAAATCTTTCACAAATGTCGTATTCCATCAGTTCTTCATTCGGATAAAACTCGGAAGTAGGCGGCCTGGACGCTGAAATCGGACAGCTTATCTTCTGAAAACGGACGAACTTTCAACGACTTCAATAAATGTATGCGTGAGCTGCCATTTTTATTTACGAAGTGGATAACCGTCCGGCAGCCGTAACAAGTATTTTGGGGGATATTCGTCCGTGAGTTCCGCTGCGCATGCGCGTTTGGTTCCCAACGCCGCTGCATGCGTGATATGTTTACGCGCGCGATCGCTTTCTTGTTCAATGAAGAATGGAGGTGACTATATATTTTGTTGGTGTTAGCGTTGGGGATACATTCAGAACATTTGACGAATTGACAGAGAAGATCAAGCAAGTTCAACATGCCAGTTTTGTTCAACTGTACATGCGTGATTCGAGGACCATCGAGGCCGCGAAAAAACGCATGCCGAAGATAGCAGCTAAGGCGAATTCGCTTCTGCGCTATCACTCGCTACAATACAGTTGTGTTTTCGGTGGAAAATGCCACCGGACAGAGAGCAAAGGTATCCGCGCCGCTACCACGCAGTAAGTTATTTATAGCAATATCAAATCCGTAATGGTTTTCAAGTTATAAATGTGTTTTTGTCACTTAATTATACTAGTTAGTTAGTAGCCTAGTTACTACAATACACTGTCACTGACCACTGTTTTAACTACCATACAGATTTAGTACCGTACGAGTACGATTACATTTACGAGTACGATTACTCGAAAAATACATGTAATCGAGTACGAAAACTATTAATGCGCATAGTCAGCATATATATACAATTGCACTTGTAACGTGTCTGTATTGATTTACGAGTGGTCTTGCTTTAAACTGCGAAATAGTTGATTATCTGTTTGCCTGTCAGCAAAATCTATGCCAAAAAAATACAAATTATGTGTGTGATTTCAGGACGTTGAGGAGACATTGCCAAGCTGGAGTGAAACTGGGGCTGTCTGAAGACTACCAGCAGCTTGTGGTGAAGAAAGTAGAGACAGTCCACAACCATGAGGTTTCAGAGGTGAGCAATTTTTTAGTTTCTTAATTCCTAGTAATGAAGAGAACAGTTGATTTGTTACGGCAAGACTATACCTCTAAAAATGGGGTAGACCGATTATAACCGAGCTGCGTACATACGTGTATGACCCATGTTATGTGGCCGGCACAGAATGCCTGCATTGCGCTGTGTACATCAACTTTGGCTGCAATTTTTCCCCTACCAGATAAACTTTAGTTTGGACCGGGCGTTAGATCTGTGAAAATTAAAACTAAAGGGTTATGGTGTTGCCTCAGCGTCAACAGACATTGAATGTGTACAATTTGGGCTTTTTCCTATGTAGTGTTGTTGGTCTACCTGTGTGCATATCTTTGCTTTTCATTTCCAGGCAAGAGCACAACCCATTTGCATAAAGTTTTACTCTAAGCAAACATTATGTTTTAGGAAGTATACCAGCATCTGCCACGACAACGGCGGATAGATCCCGAGCACCTACTGATGGCAGAGGACATGATGCAGCTGAAGTCCAACAAGAAGTTGCTGAACATCCGCCTGCAGGAGATCTCCGGCAAGCATGTGACGCTTCGGGACATGACGAACATGAGTGCAAACATGCGGAAGTCATCAGAGCAGAACGACCTTGTGGCCATCGTCCAGCGTCTGAACGATATACCAGGCAAGTAGCGCTACACCGGCATCAATTAACCCGTAAATGATACGTTTATCGTGTGTGTTTGTCGTATCCGTAAAACCATGACACATATGTTAGTAAATGGTGCGTTAACCGACACAGGTAACGTCATATTCTTTTTCGTCATAGCGCCAATCAGAAGTTTCCGGAAATCTGAGAAAAACGATCGCATATCGTCTTGAAATACGTGCTTATAAGTACTTATATCTCCATAACTACACAATTTTATTATTTGTAATGTCACTACGATTGATTTTCATATACTAATTTGTGCAAACGGCGACCTTTTTTGACGTTTCCTGTGTCGTTTAACGAACTAAATTGATGGCACTGCTATTCAGTTCCATTATACCACTTTGGGTTTTGTACATATGCATGTATATGCAGCCCTCTACATTAACAATTTTTCCTAGGCGCCACTTGGCCCCTAAACATATTTTTGTTAGCCAAACTGAAATTTTAAGAGCCACATAAAAACTTGTATGGATTGTAGGCTACCGGTTATCAGCATGGTTGCTTTGATCATGTCATGCCCCAAGGTAGAGGGCTGTTAGGCTGTATATGTTTTATTTTATCATAATGAACTGCTTTGTTTTTGTCTGCTGTTCTACCATGTAACATATATCTGATATCATGGTACAACCACTTAATGTACTTTTCTCCTCTTAGGGTCTGTTGTGGAAGTGTTTTCGGACGAAGACGCGTTCGTTGGCCTGCTGTATCAGGACAACATCATGCGGACCGTCTACAACAGCTATCCAGAGGTGCTTCTATTTGACGCGACATACAAACTGACTGAATTACGCATGCCATTGTACCTGCTGATGGCCATCGATGGGAATGGCCACTCAGAGATTGTCGCGGTCTACTTGACCGTCCGCGAAACCGCCACATCGCTCGGCCAGATGCTCGGGGCCTTCAAACGACTGAACGCCTCGTGGCAGAAGACCGTTGTCATCATGACAGATAAGGACATGACGGAACGTTCGACCCTATCCGAGGAGTTCCCGGATGCAGCACTACAATTGTGCTTGTTCCACACGCTGCGCTCATTCAAGCGCGAGTTCTCGATGGAGAAGATGGGTCTGCGCGCAGGCATGCGGGACACGGTCCTGGAGATCCTGGCCGGGATGGCACACGCGAAGTCGCCCGTCGTGTTCGGCGAGAAGTACGCGATGCTGCAGGACCTCCAGCTGCAGCCAGTGATGGAATTTTTTGACAAGAACTGGTTGGGGATTAAACACGAGTGGGCGACCTGTTACAAGAACAGCCAGTTCACTCTTGGTGAGCTCACCAACAACAGGCTGGAGAGCATGAACGGCAAGGTGAAGAGCGTCTGTTCGCGATTCGCCAGCCTGGACACGTTCTTCACGGAGTTCTTCGCGGTGCTGCGTGTCTTGCGCGGAGAACGGACGCACAGCCACATCATGCAGTGCGTCATGACTCGGGCGACGCCAGACGTGTTGTTGTCCGCCGACGACATGCAGTACAGCGACCATGTCACACCGTTCGCGTACTCACAGATTCGCAAGCAGCTGTTGCTGAGGGACTCCGCGAAGATGGCGGACGACGGAAGTGGGCGGTTCGAGACGTCGGAAGGTGTCATCGTTGCGACGGAGACGTCTTGCCAGTGTTCGTTCTGGACCACGCGGAAGATGCCATGCCGACACATCTTTGCGTGCCGGAAGATGAAGGGTCTGCCGTCCTTCGACCCTGCCTTGGTGGCTGACAGATGGAGCGCGACGGTGTACCGCGACTCGTGTGGACAGAAGACGGTACCGTGTGTTGGTGGGACTGGTACCACCGCTCACCCGACGTCTACGCCGAGGGTGTTGTCAGCTCACCAGAAGTTTGCGGCAGCGATGGCAGTCGCTAAGGATCTGGCTGGCCTGGCATCTGAGGTCGGCGTGGCACTGTTTCGCGAGCGCTTGGATTTCCTCACGGAGGTCCGACAGCGTTGGGCTGCAGGGTCCAGTGTCCGATCGTCCACCACACGTGAGTTGGGTTTAACCCATTTTCTCATACCGTGACTAGTATTCGATTATAAATCGCGCCATGTTTATAAGATGCAATCCCATATTTGTCTTGTTTATATGACGCACCCAAACTATGTAGCAATTGCCTTCTGCGATGTGATTTCCGCTATCGATATTGCAAAATGTTGAGAACGTCTATCACTGTGTTTTAGCGACTGGCCACCGAGAGACGCGTCCTGCAGCCGCCCGAGCGCCGCCAGCCGCCCAAGCGCCGCCAGCCGCCCAAGCGCCGCCAGCCGCCCTAGCGCCGCCAGCCGCCCGAGCGCCGTCTCTTCTGCCCGAGAACAGCGATGCTGCGAGCCGCAACACACCGTCGACCTGTGAGTGTTTGAAGTCGCCCTTCTGCGACATGATTTCCGCTATCGGTTTTGCGTCATTGGGTTGTCCATTGCTTGGTGCAAAATGTTGAGAACATCTGTCACTGTGTTTTAGCGACTGGCCACCGAGAGACGCGTCCTGCAGCCGCCCAAGCGCCGCCAGCCGCCCGAGCGCCGCCAGCCGCTCAAGCGCCGCCAGCCGCCCAAGCTCCGCCAGCCGCCCAAGCGCCGCCAGCCGCCCAAGCGCCGCCAGCCACGCAGCAGCCGGAGGACGTACAAGCAGCTTTGCCCAGACAGAATGGACCACTTCCAGAGTCGCTGAAGACCAGTACGCCTGAGCTTAACCACTATGTTACTGTTGCTTGTTATATTCGATCTACTGCTATGTGTACCTATTTCAAGGCTAGAGACAAAATAATGCGACACTTCTTAAATCAGCATGCAACGCTTTTGTTAATGTTTATACTTTACAGGTCTCTGCAACATGACGATGCCGCCTTCTTTGAGAAAGAGGGGAAGGCCTAGAGGTGCGGGCCTAACTGTCATCGGGTTGCCGAAGCGGCAGAAGAGGGATGGCCCTGTCAAATTCTTGACCAAGCTGCCCATGGAGAGGGAACTCGGTACTGTTTTAGAGACTGATTATAAAATGCATTTATGTACAGATGTACTCTACATTCTATAATTCGAGCACCAACTAATGAGTTTCAGGTTTCACATTTTTATGCCTTGCGTGTAAGAAAATAGATACATCACAATGGCATAATTGTTAATTGATTTATGTACAAAAATATAGAAAAATTATGTTACAATTGTCTGTTTGTAGTTATGCTCTGCTGGTTTGTGTCGAGAGACGTCGCTGGCGCGGTGTTGGCTGGTGGCCGGCGTTTACAAAAGAGCGACATCTGCAGCGGCATCAAGACTGCGGCATGTCTGGATGGCAATGTATGTCTGAATGTGTTGCAGAAATACTGTGAGCCACAGGCCTGGCAGGAGGTGCAGCGCATCGCCGATAGGCTACAAGAAGAGGCCGTTTGGTATTGTGCAACCTGTACCCTGGCTGTGGGTGAGACTAGGTGTATTGCATGTGACAGCTGCCTGCAATGGTTTCATTTCAGGTGTGCTGTCCTGAAGACCGTACCAAAGGCAAAGCTATGGTTTTGCAGAGGATGTAAATTGCAGTAGGTCCCAGGCGTGTGGAGTGTGTATAATATTATAAGTAGGATGGTTGTGTAATGGTGTGATGGAAGGTGGCTGGGTGTACACTGGGGTGGTGGATGGTAGGTGGGTGCGGCAACGAAATAGGGTGGTAGATGCTATGTAGACGTGTAATAGAGCGATAGTTTGTACAATAGGGTGGTGGTGGATGGCAGTTTTGTGTACAAAAAATTGGTGGATGGTAATACTGTTTGTGGTGGTGTAATATTATAAAGTTCTGACAGTGCGTGTGCTAATGTTATGGTATTGCGTGATACTAATCGTTAAACGGTGGCTGGTAGTTGTGAAACTTGTATACATGTACTATTTACTTGGTGTTTTGGCGACAGACTGCGCATGCTCAGATAAAAATGTTTACTAATGTAAGTATTCACTCGCATCTATGCTAATGGTTATTGGGGTCACTGTCTATCACCAGAATGATGATTGTTCCTCGGTTGTTATAATTATTTGATATATCGTGCTTGTGTGTAGTGCTTTTCAGGAACGGTGTACAAACTACATTGTACAGTAACTACATAATTATGCTTTGTAATTAGCATTATAATTAGACTGTGTTATGTATGGTGAATAATCTTATCATGTGATTATACGTCCGTTCCGTTATCTTTTAATCCTACACGGTAATTAATACAATGAACTGTTCCGTTCGATAGTAAATTTTATTGTATAGGCTATTAATTATAGTTAATGCCTCACTCGTGCTGATTCATGTTACTGTGTGCATAATAAAATTTGTGTAGCACCAACCACATAATTATAGTGTCGTGCTCCTTGATAATAATTATATACATGTACTTTCCGTTTTCGTGTGATTTATGGTGTAAGCACAGAGATAGGTTTTCTCTAACTCTGTGGTGTAAGATACGGCCAGTCGGCCACATTTCATCTGCACTTAGAATATGATTGTTATGGCGTATGACTGCATCAATCTACAATCTAGTGTAGGCCTACATTATTATCTCGCTGTATTAGCCTTCTTTGAGGTAGGCCTACCAAAATCAACACTGCATAATTCTTCCTGTGGCCAGTGTTCCGTGAGTTTTGGTATGGTGTATTTCTAACGAACTGGCAGTGAGCGCCTGGCAGCAATACCGGTACTAAATGCTATAATTATTACTCTTAGACTTAGGTGAACACGTAGCGTTATGCGGCAAAAATGTAAACTGATCGTTTAGCATTTAGGCGCACGCGTCGCCTGGGATGGCACCTACCTATGCTGACCTATAGACTTAACGTGATTTAACGTGATGGCCACCTGATAAGCAGATGGCCACAGGACAAGGAAGCGCGTTGCTTATCGAGTGCCCTGTTTCATGACTGCAATGATAATAAAAGAATACTAAGATATAATTATAATAATTTAAAGATGATATCCCAATAACTAATAAATTATCAATACCCTAACTATACCCAGCATTCACTAGGTATTTATCCACTCTATTTTTAAAAATGTTAACACAACCAGCTGCGATACAGTCAGCTGGCAAATTATTCCAAGTGTTAATTATTCTATGTGAAAAAGAATACTTCCTAATATCAAGTCTACATCCATTCTTCTTCAATGTTTCTGCATGCCCTCTTGTTCTTCTATTTTCCATTCTTTCAAAGAAGATATCCTTATTGATATCCTCATATCCCATCATTATCTTAAACGTTTCTATCAAATCGCCTCTCAGTCTCCTTGTTTCTAACGTAGTCAATCTGCATTCCTTTAATCGCTCTTCATATGGTAAATTATAAAATCCATCAATACGTTTAGTGGCTCTATGCTGAACTCTCTCTAATACTGCTATGTCTTTCTTCTTGTATGGCCTCCATGCTTGTATACAGTATTCTAAATGTGGTCGAACTAATGCCTTATATAATGGAACAAGTATTTTGCGGTCCCGGCACGCGATGTGCCTACGAATAATTCCCAAAACCTTATTACCTTTTGCTGCTGCAATGCTACATTGTTCCGACACCTTCAAATCTGCACTAATTATCACTCCTAAATTCCGTTCCTTCTGTGACTTACCTAGAGTTGTATTACCCATTTTATACTCTTTTTCTTCATTCCCATAACCTACATGTAAACACGTACACTTCTTACAGTTAAACAGCATTTGCCATTTTTTGGACCAATCAACAAGTTTACTCAAGTCGTTTTGTAGAACATCCTGATCGGCACCTACTTTCATTTTCCTAAATATGTTTGTGTCATCCGCAAATTTTAAAAGTTTACTGTCTATATCGTCCTCCAAATCGTTGATGTATAGTAAAAAAAGAGTAGGCCCTAATACCGATCCTTGTGGAACACCACTAACAACTGGTGCCCAACGTGAATATTCTCCATTTATAACTACTCTCTGTCTACGATCATTTAGCCAATTTCCTATCCATTTAACGATATCATTCCCAATTCCGTGAGCTTTTAATTTTAGGAGCAATCTCTTATGTGGAACTTTGTCAAACGCTTTCTGGAAATCTTTTGCGTGTCTGATACCTTCCTTATAATTTTTAACGCTTTACCTATTCAATATGCTAGTCTGCTAGCGGTCTTCTGCATACACAAATTACATGCATACTCGTTGATTGTTAGTCTTCCGTCAGCTCAGTGCCTATCAATGTTATGCCGGACGATTTTCAATCTGTCTACACTCTACAGTCTTCCGTGAGTTAGCCGGAAGTTTTATCGCATGCCGAATTTCCGATAGTCTTCCGTGAGTTTACTAGTTTACTAGTATCGGTGCCGGACGATTTTTCGCCTGCCGATAGTCTTCCGTGAGTTTACTAGTATCGGTGCCGGACGATTTTTCGCCTGCCGATAGTCTTCCGTGAGTTTACTAGTATCGGTGCCGGACGATTTTTCGCCTGCCTATAGTCTTCCGTGAGTTCCGACAGTTAGCGAAGTACCGGATGATATTTCGGGTGTCCGTATTCGTCCGGGAGTTCCGCGACGCATGCGCCGTCGCCGTGCGGAACTCACGGACGAATAACGGTGGAAATCACGCGTACGGCAGCCGGACGAATATACACGTCGTTTTATTTATGCTTGAGCACGGCGTTGAGCACGGTCTTGAGCATACTCAGGATTTCAGCATTTCGTGCTCAACGCTGAGCACGATTTCGTGCTCAAGATGTTTTATAACCTCGCCTGAGTTTGAGCATAAGTGTAAAAGCGAGGCTTGAGCATGAAACCGTGCTCAATTGAGTTGAGTACGGTTTATAACCTCGGGCCCTGACCTACTCTAACAGCTCTGAGCCTAGCCTCTATTTCGTTACTTCGCTTCGCATGACTGCATGCCCCACACCAAAATCTAGACTAGAGCAGTTTTAGTTGAAATCAGTTGAAATCGGTGGGGGTGGGGTGGGGTGGGGAGGGTGTCTTAGCGATCGTTACATTCGTTATTAAAAATGTGTTTTGCTCGTCTAGCCGTCGATGTCAGAATGATAGCATTTATTGCCATGCCAGTTTTGGTGTATGTTTCAACTGAATTCGAGCGGAAAAGGAATACGGATTTTACCATGCATCAGTGAAGTATGTATTTCGTTACTTCCCTTCGCATGACTGCATGGCCCCACACCAAAATCTAGACTGGAGCAGTGTGCGTTCAACCGGAAATCTACATAACATCATGCGTGCCTGTGGGCCTAAAAGCACATTTGTTATAGTCGTTTTGAGACAACCCCTCTAAGTGTGTAGGCGTGGTTATCTGCTGAACCTGTGTGTCATTTGTAAAATAAAGCGTTTAGTTCATTACAATATTAAGACTTGTCATTGCGCAAGACACAACATCTTTACCTCTAGTTAATCAATCACTTTAGTTATACTTAGGTGTCCCGGTAAGCGTTGCGGAATGTTTCATGGGGGGGTCTTAGCGATCGTTACATTCGTTATTAAAAATGTGTTTTGTCGTCTAGCTGTCGATGTCAGAATGATAGCATTTATTGCCATGCCAGTTTTTTGATATGTTTCAATTGAATTCGAACGGAAAAGGAACACGGACTCTAGTCTCTACCATGCATCAGTGAAGTATGTATAATGGCCTGCGAAAAAAAGGCATGCTTATTTTAAATACAGACTTCAAACACTGACTTTAATTTAAGTAGAGGAGGAATGCTGTGTCCAGCGTAATGTTTACATTGTTATAATTGTTTTGAAACAACCCTCTAAGACTTGTCAGAGTGTGCTAACCCGTACGTAGCTAGTCTCGCTTATTCCACTCTCGCCCGCCTTCGCGAACTCGCCGACGGGGAGGTCTCATTGTTACCCACTGTCCCAACTCCATTTTGTGTAGGCGTTCTATTGAAGCGCCAGTAATCAATCAGCGTCATTATCGAGATTCTCCACTAAACACTTTTGATTTCACTTTTCAGTCGGAGAGTTGCGTCAATATAATCGAAGTATAAAGTTAATTCGAATTGCATCGTATAAACTGATAAAAGTTCACTCTTATTTTATAAATTAGCCAAATGCCGGGATGACATCGTAATTTGCTAATTATGCATGCACTAAAAATTTGGGTGCATAGATAATTTCCGTCACAATAAAAAGTACGGTATGGATCCAGGCGATAATGTGTGAGACAACCGGTGGCGCCACAGCACGGAGCCTGGATAATCAAGATTATTGCGAGTAAACAGGGTTCTCTGAACCTATACGTATAACATCCGGAATGTATATATTTTTATGCATTTTAAGTAGACAACAGTAACTATTTAGGGTGATCGAATCACCTGCACCACTTTACGCATGTAAAAAATAACATCTATAGTATAAAGTAGTCCGTCTGAGCGTCCGTCCGTCAATGTCAATAATTCAATATTCCCCGGGGGTGGTTATATTACGAAGGAATATATATGGGCATTTGCCGTAGATTACGTAACTCGGAACAATAGGAATTATATAATTGTTACGTACAATTGTTAGTAAAGGTATGCGTGTTTTCTACGATTGTTCCGATTTACGTGATACACGTCAAACATCCACATTAAGGTCCTTCGTTCGATACGAACGCTTCATAAAACCGGCAGTTGTACGTTATTTTGATTTTTGGGGCATGACATTTTCATTGCCACTGGCACTGCCCTACCAAAACTTGATTGGGTAGTGTAACGAATACGCTTTTGCAGTGGCTGCCTTTTCTCCCGGCAACACCGGGCATCTAGGCTAGATGTCTATAAAGGGCATATGGCCTACTGAGGCGAATATATAAAAACGGTGAACTTGTTTAACCTATATGCGACAGCTAAAACTAGTGATTCTGGCGTTTTTGTCCATTCGTGAAAATGGACCATAACAATAGTGTGTGCCTGACGTGTAGACCAACGTGTAGACATATATTAAAAAATAGTATAATACTAACTATTACTGCTGTTATTATACAGGCCCGATCCATGTGGCACGTTACTCAAATCAAAGCTGAAACGCTGGTTTCCAATTCGAAACCTTCCATCTACTACAATGCTTTTTGTGTCTCTTAGTCAAATATATACCTTTCCAGTTAATTATACATTCCCTTTTTGGAAGGTTATATAATTAAATCAGCAATAGCGATCGTGTCATAATACCTACCGAGGTGCTATATCCGCTATTAAATAAAATTTAGGAGAAAGTAGAACCTCGTTCGCCCGGACACCTTGGTCCCCCAGTGCATGTGTCTGGACGGCGATAATCCAGATTATCGGCATCCGGATTAACGAGTTTCCACTGTAGTTACTGTATCACTGCACATGGTTTTTAAGGCCTCTAATACGGGCAAAATGTCCATATGAAACACCTGCTCTGTCAGTGTTGGATTTGTCTTCAAGTTTAATATATAATATTAAATTTTAACTAAAAAAATAACAACTTCATCTAATAACAATAATCACAATGAGTCCTAAAACTTCATCGAGCTGAGCGGCCAAAAACGCCCAACCCCGTATTTGTGTGTAGCAGCCAACCTGCCGACCGTTGCTTTTCAATGCTGCCATTCGGCTATTTATATTCAAATCTCGAACAGAACGAGATTCCACAATGAGGCAACAACGTGACATCGCCATGTTGGCATAGTAATTTTGTGTCCGGCTGTGCTGTTGATCATGACATCGTCTGTCTTTACTGCAAAACACATTTTGTGTGAATGAGTTTGCAATCTTTCGGGTGTTGGTTTTATATTTTGAATTGAAACAGAAAACATTCCAGTCACAATTCACAAAACACAGTTGGTAGTCAGCTTGAAATTTTTTTTCGTTTTCATGCACGTTGACAAAAATGTGCATAATAGTGAAAAGTAACCATCAGAACTGGATAATTGTTTTAGTGGAACAAAATTAACAAACATGGCTACATTTGCATATATGGTAATGACTAATGACATAGGAATTTTTTATAGCATGGTGAAGTTAACATTTGTGTTTTCGTCAATATTCTCCAAAGTTCACTTCATGATTTGAAAATTAAATAGTTGTAACACAGCAATGATGCATAACTATTATTCTATGTAGACTATCATTTTATATAATTAACTATTTTTCTTTATTTCTCCTAATCAACCCAAAACCTTGGTTATTCTTTGAAACTGAAATCCCACACCGTTATGAAACTTTATACCCTTCTAGCGTATGCAATGAATTAGATTACTGAAGAGAGGACGTATATTTTAACTTAACTTTAACCTAACCGTTTATAGTTGACATTTAGCCTAATTGGACCAATTGTGGTTGTCAAAGAATAAATTACGTTGGCCTACAGCAAAGCGAGTTGTTTCGTTGCAAGGCTCCCTGTAGCGGTCAGACCATTCACTGGACGTAGAATGGACACTCTGCATTGACACGTCAATCTTTGTCAAAGATTACGAAATGCTATGTCCACCATTAAAAGGACAGACTGTCGGAATTACTGCGCATCTAGGTCAATGCCATGTACGTACGTACGTACGTACGTACGTACATATGTAGAGGAAGGTAGGGCGTGTCCAAACGCTGAGGCATGCCCGCACACTTCATTATTGACCAAACCGAGTAGTATATGGTTTCAAAACTGTGTTCTACGGTAGCTTCGAACTCATACGTCGAACAATGTAGCCAAAGATGTAAGCTATACAACAAAACAAACACGAATCAAATATGTTGAACAGTTTTGTTTGCATCACGTTTTATGTAGAACCCTGTCAAACGTTGATTTTTAAAATGAGTGTGAAAACAGAAAGCAAAAAATAAACATTTCACCCTGCTACTAGGTAATTTAAAAGTGGACGAATGCCCCATATATCAAATGGGACAAGTGTAACCATATGTGTAAGCTATAACATAAAGCAAACATGAATCAAATATGTTGAGCAGTATTGTTTTTATGATGTTTTATGTAGAAACATGTAAAATCATTAAGTTCTGTTTGTTTTGGGTTTCCGCACGCACATAAAAGATGTTGAGAGGCAGGTGCATACAATGTAATTACTGGCGGGCGGGCGACTTCCAAGAAAACAACATTGGCTTGACCTATTTCTCACACTCTGAATTAGCCACAGTCAACTGAATTTGCTACAAGTTGTAGTTAGCGTTGCGTTGGATAACGGGTATGTCGGATTTTAGCACAGGCAGTGTTTAATTAATGTTCCGTAGTCAGATATTTTTATTTCCGTAATACGACGACAGTTTCCGTAATGCCGTAATCTGCGTTACCTGACTGGCAATCAACTAATCACAGCAAACGTTATAAATCCTGATCGGAGTGAATTGTTTACAAAAAGCAAACTACACGTGCAACCAACTCAATATCCCCGATCTCGCTGGGAGGTTTCTGGAAGAGTGGTGAGGGCTACCCCCCATTTTTAAACCGGATTCACCCGAATCACAGAAATTGATTTTCACCCAGAAAAATAGAAATCCGGTAAAAAACGGAAAATTCCCATACCTGACTCTACCATTAATATTATGGTTTATGAATTTACTCCACAAAGCAGGTTTATATTATAGTATCAAAAACTTTACTGTAATCAATAAAAGTGCAGTACAGTTTTTTGCCTTTTGGTAAGTATATATCAATTAAGCCTTTAAAATCAAATATATGATCTAAAGTTGAATAACCTTTCCTTAATCCTGCTTTTTCTTCTATCATATTCACGCTATCTAAATACCCATTCAACCTGTTATTTAGTACAGCTGTAAATAGTTTGCCAAGACAACTGAGGAGGGTTATTCCTTTGTAATTACTTGCATCTGCAACAGAAAATTTATTTTTTATAAATTGGCTACTCTGAATAACCCGTCCTCGGAAGTACAACACGTAATTCGCGCGAATATTTTGCCGAGCGCTGAAACAATCGCGTATCTTTGCCAACGAATGCTCAATCGCGTTCGTAGTTATTCAAACGTCAGATCAGCCAGATGTTGCGTTTAGATGCAAGCGTTGTGGTCTCTTTTTAATATTAGTTATCGCAAACAGGGGTTATTCTGAAAATGTATACCGTCATCCACCTGTCGTCTTGTTTTCACAACGTGTTCAGTGATATAGCCTTATCGGGGTTACATTTTATGATTCCCACTACTCCTCTTCCGACTTCCAGATGCAGAAATAGGGGAATTCGTACCCCCTAAGGAAACGGGTGTAGAAGATTGGAGCTAAATGTCACAGAACGTTACGGACAGTTTTATTAGAAAGAGTTGTCCTATTGACATCATCAACATGATAATTCGAAAAACGTGAAAGAGTACAAGGCTTCACTACTGTCATTCTCAATTCTTCTCTGTTTGCAGCTTGCCGAATTCTGTTTGCTACGCGGCCCTTGTATTTTGGTTCGCTGGTTGCAGGACTTTCTCTCGGATTGTTTTTCATAGTCCTTTTTTCTTTGATCTGAGAGGACTGTTCAGACATCTCACTAACCTGCACACGTGAATGGGATGACGTTTTGTCGTAAGGGGGCGGTGCACGCACACTTTCTAATTTTCATCCGTCCGTATGACTAGGATATTTCGCAACGATATATTCGTAGTGTCCAGCATCTTCTCTTATTGGTGTATACTGGACAAGAATAAGGGTCTCATTTGGGAATACGTCTTCCATATACCTGAAGATGGTATCATAGTGGGTATATGAAACATTGATTGATCTTTTGAGGACTTTGCTTGTTGCCATTGTGTCAACTTCTCGTACCATAGCGGTTGGATTTGATGCGTTTTGCTCGTGAAAGGAATTGAAACATGGGCCTTTTAGGCACATCAGCATGTAGTGCATCACCTTCAAAACCGATGTATTCATCGACGTGTTCACACATGGACTGAATGGTTGTAGCTCTCAAGGAGTCGACTTGAACCCGTTCAATGATTTGTAGCACTGGGTCACGAAGAAAGCCTGTGGAATCTCTCACAGCTGATTGAAGGGCAGTATTCATGCTAATCGCTGCACAGCGGGAAAAGCAGCGTCCGTCGGGTATGGTTGAGGATTTACGCCAGGTTGAGGGCCAATTGGAGACTGAGGGCTAACAGTTGACTGCGAGCAACCAGAAGACGGGGGGTAGGGGGGGGTCAACTGAAGACTCGGGATCAACAGGGGATTCAGTGCTAAATGGAAATGTCTATTAATACAGGGTTGCACTAATAAAATCTTAAATACATTATATACTTAACGCAATTTTTTTGTTTTAACAAATATTACTGACTGAATCGTTTCTGAAAATTGTTTCAAAGGTTCCCCACTGTTCAAAGTAACCCCGGTTACGGTACCGTTATTGCTGGTAGGATGACTTCTTTGCTAAAACAGTAATTCTTTCTGACTCTCTAATTTGAAGTATAAGTTGTACTTCCGTCGACAAATGATCCCGCGATGCACTGCGTTTATACACGCCGTCTAGCGATAAAAAACATGATATTCCGGGTCAGGACTATTGACCAAAATCACTGTATGACCCACAATCAACAAAACAACCAAAACATCAGCATTGGTTACGCTGTGCTGCACAACTTTTAATCTCCTTTTGTCAAACAATCTAGATGGGATCATGTACTTCCGGTTATGATATACATATTCCGGAAATTATGAAACGTTAATGAAAGCGCAATGTTTCAGGATAAGAAATTTAGCAATGCTAGTAGACAATCGGTATGTATAGTAACTTACATTTACCGAAGGTCGTCCACTGTGTGTCGGTAAACAATTACTACTAATAATAATACGACTGCCACCACTATTACTGCTACTACTACTACCACTACCACTAATAATGCTCTCTTGTTAACATGTACGTATTTGTAACATTACGTGTACAACAAAGAAACCATCGTGTAGTTAAAATTAGGTGTGTGTGTGTGTGTGCGTGCGTGCGTGCGTGCGTGCGTGAGTGCGTGCGTGCGTGCGATATTAACATTAATTCATTTTTGTATTTATAAATCAATTAAATGATTATCAAGTACAATTGCGTAAAACTTTCTATAGTTGTTTGTAGACTGTTCCGTGAATTGTATGTTTCGATCGTTTCTATTAGGAAGACAATAATGTTATATTTTAAAGTGAATAGTGTTTATTTTTTTTATAAATGCGACTACTTTGTTTGGGGTACTGTTACACTACAGGAAATACTATATGTTATCATTGTTGATGATTTACAGCAGCAGCAAAAGCAGTGCACAACTAGGCTCGTCACCAGCCTTTAAACAACGGGGTATTTATAATAACCTTTCCGTAAAATGGTGTTTGTTTACCGTACGTCAAACTGAACCTACACCTCATTTCCCAACTGAAATTCTGAATATCGGGATTATTTAAAAAATAGGGTTCATTTTCATGGTTATGTACATTTAAATTACTGTTATGCAATATATGTGAGAGGAAGTGTCCCGTTATCAAATAGCTGATGGAAGTATGTGTCCAATTGTTTCTCAAATACAAACTTTGAAACGGAACACATTTTGGCACACGATGCCTTGAGGATGTCATGCTAACGCATGTTAACACCTTGCAGTAGAGCCGACAATCCACTGAGCTCGCAGTATTCTGCCGCGGGCACAAGGTAATGCGCCGTCCTTGAAGCCACCGGCCCACCAAGTAGTTGAGGATGTATCGGAAGTGAGTACGGTTGCGATCAATGAAGTTATTTCCGTCTTCCTCTCGCTGAATGTCGTTTGTGCCCCCAAGCACTGCTGCCACCATCGACTCTTGGTCTTCGGTGTGGGTCAGTGTCGACGTCGTGTAGACATGTCCATCCATACCCAGTTTGCAACGACTCTCTTCGATCTTGTTCATCTCGGACATGCTGCAAGTTCTTCCTATCTTCCTTCACCTTCTCCCTCTCCAGTCGCTCTTCTTTACCCCTGAACTCTTTCTCCAGTCGCTCTTCTTTAGCCTTGAACTCTTTCTCCAGTCGGTCTTCTTTAGCCTTGAACTCTTTCTCCAGTCGTTCTTCTTTGGCCTTGAACTCTTTCTCCAGTCGATCTTCTTTATCCTTCAAGTTTTTCTTCTCTTCGCATCCAACCAACATCTTCTCGTCAAGTTCAGTCTCTGTCTTGTTGACATGTTTCGTCTTCGCATCGAGCTCAATAGCACCACCAACAGTCTCTTGACGTGTGGTGCTGGTTCCCTCGGACATCGGATTGACTGTCAATGACAAATCCTCTTCCCTTAACGTGATATACTGAGGTCGTTGTATGCAAGTGAGGTACTTGTTAAAGTACTCATTTGAACACTCTGTGGTGAAGGTGGGCTCTGGGGTGTGCCATGTTCCATCCTTGCGACAAACCTCAAGCGTGATGGTGTATATATACGACAGGTCCACTCCCTGAAGGCAAGACCAGATATTAGTTACATTACCTACGCATTAATGGAGGCCGACATGCGCAGAACCAACGCAAAGTATCAAACAAAGGTGCTATTTTGCCAGAAGGAGGATTAGTTTAGTAAACAAAGGCCAACATGTTGCATAAGTTGAGTTTGGACGCAAACAGTATGGCCATATCCTATTGGCAACCATAGGAATAGGTGTTTGCAAATATATAACCATTTGGGGAGTGAATATTGCCAGAATATCACACTTGTGATGTAGGGTTATCTGACAGTATAGCGCGGCCCATGAAACTAAGATGCCGTGTGTTCAACAAGGTTTTCCTAATAAACCACTGGCGTGATAATTATTCTTAATTGTAGATACAAATAGTTAAGTTTAAGTAACTCTTATATGTGTATGGGCCGAATTTTTAAAAAAATGAATTTTGTTTCCACTTAAAGTTGTTATTTAATATTGTTAGTCACTGGGTCATTTTACCTCACTTTACTTTTACTCTAAAAAAGTATTTCAGCAGTATACATTATTGGAAACAACACGTCGTGTAACTATTAAGTCCCTAAAAACTTAAAGCAATATTGTCTGCAATAAAACAAACCTACTAAACTCATACATTGTTTAAGCTGCACCAGCCGAGAGAAGCAACAACACATTAACACTACAAATGTAAGCTCCCCGTGTCAGAAATGTCCATGCAATCCACATAGCAAAATAGTCTCCAAATATAAACAACTATTCAAATGAAAATTTGCCGATATTTACTACTTACAGAACGGGCATTCGGTTGAATCTGCTGAGACGTCACATTAGTATTCTGAGGAGGTTCTAGATGTGCACTTAGTTCTCTGCAAATACTGTTGATTGGTGTGCTTCGATCTAACACCTGTAGGAAGCGATCATCGGTTGACTTCTCACACACCCACAGTTTCGTCTTCCTGTCGGTCGTCACACCGAAGATCCTGCGAAGCTGTAGCTCAATGTAACCGCACTCCTCAGTGATGTGGAACATTCTCCTTGGCTTTTTCACAAGTTTGCCGTTCTTATTCAACAAGCATATCCCGAAAAACGCCTGCAAATACGCGGTACTAAAACAGCACCGGTCAAGCTCATGGGAGTCAGCGACGCCGTACCACTGTACCCACTTATACCATATACACTCATGCACCAAAGCGTTGCGGCTGCCGTTAGCCTGCTGTATTTGACCTCGTGTTTGGAAAAAATCTGCAACACTCTGATTTTGATGCATTGTCAGTTTGCCTGGGTAGTCGGAATCAACTGGTGTCTGCTGGGTCTCATAACCGACATAACGCTGCCATTTCTTGTACCACTCTGTTGCCACGAAAAAGCCAAAGGCCTGGTAGTTATAAGCGGTTGTTGCGCAGCTCGGGTATGTTGGCCTCACCACCAGAGACGAGATGATGCGACGCTGCTCGTCAACACTTGGTGCGGTGTCCTCTGACATACTGGCTGCGTTATGGTTGGTCAGTTGTTGTCCGTTGATGATCGCTGGAACAGTCGACATTACATTGGGTATTGAAATGCATGCAGTGTGTGTTTTGAAAGGAATTGGTCACTGACCTGTACCAACCAACCCATGGACACACACGTGTTCAAAATCACCCTGGAGCCGGTTTCATGAGACGGCGTAAGTTTACGACCTATTAAGATTAATATTTGGCGAATAAAGATTTACTCACTGGCGTAGTTTCCGACCGGTTTCGTGAGACAAATGACACCCTGTCGTAACTACGTCGGCGCAGAATTGACCTAGTTAGGTCATTTGGTTACGGAGATCCGTCATTGATGGTGAAGTGTTTCGATGCAGAATGCTACCACCAAATTCTGCGATAAACATGCAAGTTCTTCAGGCGATGCACAGTTCAGAGAATGGCGGTTAGACAATAATCATACCGAAGGTTAGTATCACTTTGAGACATGCAACCCAGCGTCTTGTTCCATCAAAATGAACACTGACAAGCGCCGCCGAGAAACATTTGGCTTGTAGTTGTATAATTATAATACTAGCACTGACATTTTTATTACCTTGCCCATGCCATGACATTGCCTTGGAATTATGCGGTGTGTCTAATCTAAACATACATTGAAATATCAAATTCTTATTATCACTAGCGACATTGTCATAGAAATTATATTTACAATGTTAAAACTACAAAATTAATGACGCTAGAATTCGACATTTTCGCGAGCTATTGTCCTCGTTCGATTATCTAAGATTTTACCGAAAAACAACGTTTCTAACAGTTCGTTTGCACGTTCGAATATTTTTTGTGTGATTTAGAATATAAATCTTTCGCATAAAGGTGTATTACGAATTATTTTAAAATGGCATATTATATTAAGTAAACCAAAAATTGTCACGACGATTGGTTTGTCTCGTAAATCCACTGACACTGTCAATTTTGAGTCTGACAGTCATTGCGTTGGTGTAAAAATCATTATTTTGCCACCGAGCGCAGCCATCTCACAACTTTCGTACGACAATATTGTGTGAATTATAATTATATCCACACAACTGTGTGCTATTTACAAAATGTGTAAATGTAATGATCATACGTTGTACGTAAATTACGTGAATGTTTATGACTTTTATGTTTCCGGAACACCTGATCTTGACGGGTTCGTGTCGCCGAGTGAAAAACCAAGCCATCTTGCTAGACATATTCAGTTATCTTAGCAACACGATAAAGAAGATAAACTAACATAGCCACACAATTTAAGAGCAGGGCGATATTTATATTACACATTTAGCATATTATCTATATATACATGTAATGATATACATGTATGTGTAGAATTGCGTACTATCTAGCTCTTTCCGCTGTGATTGCATTTGTTTCTGAATTCAGTGAAACAGTTGAAATATTAAGTTGTGGTTATTCTTATTAATCTGTAACTTGGGCAATAATTCAAATTATGCCAAAACACAAACCAACATCAAATAATCTATTTTACCAGTTGTACATTTTAGTAGCCAAAATGAATCAAATTACGAGACCCAGAACTTACGACCTAGTCGAGTAAGTTTACGACTGCCGATATCAAGCGTAAAGTTACGACTAAAAGGCAATGTCTAACTGGTCGTAAGTTGACTCATCAAACGCTCTTAGCGTAACGACCATTTCGACTCACGACGTCGTAAATCGGACGTACCCCATCTCATGAAACCGGCTCCTGCTACATTATTTACTATTGTCACACTCTAAATTTGCATGCCTTCACACACACCATTATTCACAAACGACTGAAAGGTGAGTTATGAGAGACTGTCTTTTACAGATGAAATGCTTATGGAAATGCACAGCTATAATTTATATTACAAATATATACAACTATGACGTCTGTTTCGTTGAGTTATACATTCTTGCAATATTCTTCATCAGTATGTCTATGTGCAAACAGTGGTACTTACGACATTATCATTAGTTACGGATTATATTATATCATATCATTTTGATAATCCATATCGTTACAAACTATCTTCTTGTTTGCGGCTTAAAACATGTCACTCATTATTAAAATTCACAAAACAGCTCAATAGAACGTGAAATGTCTTCTGTTCCACTGACACAGTTAGTTCCCGCTACAGGATATTGATAGTTGCGTTCGTTCATGTCACCCATTTTTAATCCGAGTAGATGCAATGCCACACCGGAACATTGTCAACCATTTTCTCAGATCCAGGATTCTAGATCAACTCTCCCGGGAACTACCCTCAACCTCTGGCCTCCCACATACCCCCCCCCCCCCCGGTAGTGGCAGCAGGTTTCCCGCGCTGTTCTGTGCTGTAATAATAACTAGAACGACACCAGGTGGAACCCATGACTCCACACTGCGGAACATGCAGTTCACCAATTTGACCACACTCGTGGATATAATTATGCGTGTGAGATAGGCCCAAGTATGTTTGCATTATAAACTGAATCGTGAACTGAAGTCAAAATGAGAAATTTCAGACGAAAATTATATTTAATAAATTCCCAGACTCCACAATCGGAATGCTCCAGAAGTCATATTTTTGAACTTGAGAAAGAATTCCTGGGGAGCATTTGCCCCCACCGAGAGGGGAGTCCCTTCTCGCGCGTTGTCCCTAATACCGGGAATCTCCCGGATTGAATATTCAAAAGGTTGTCTGCTGAGACTCATAGAAATCTGAAATAAACTGGATTTTATTTCTAATAACCAAATACCTCTTTCTGTGATTAAAAATAACTATAGACCTTGACCATGCATCATAATTAATATAGTTGATTATTATAATTATATTAATCACGTTACACATGTCCATTCTGTTTGTTCCTGCGACGTGGCGAAGAGAAGGATCTAATATCCAAATATGGACTGCCAGTGGTTTCAATTTCGCTTTCAGAGAAATGCTATGGTAGTCGATGACGTCAATTTGCCTGCGGCATACTTGTGCGACAAACATTAACCGAAGAGAGACAAATTGTTTGGTTAGACGGTTGCATCCAACATGCATTTGAGATTTGCCTCTATATATATAGTTCCTGGGGGGGGAACCAATACGTCGCCAGTATACCACTTCTGAGACAAATTCCACGTTTTATGGGTATGTTTTGTGCGCCAAAGCACGTTGTTGTTGCACGCAACGCGTTTGGTGATTAAGCGTATATATTTAGAACAATAACTTTGATTTCATTTCAAGGCAACATTAAGTAATTTAATTAACATTAATTTGTGAATATCATATGTCAATGAATTAATCTGTATCATATATCATGGCAAAATGCACGTAAAAGATGGGTATATATTTGGTTGTATTCCAAACTGACTTTTTGCATGATTTTTTTTGGGGGGTCAGTCAAGCAAATGTTGTTCTTCTTCTTCCGGGTACGAGTCAACCCTCTCTTCAAGGCCTATAGACTCTAGATGTTAAAGGATGTTATACTGGCAACGTAATTGGTACCCCTTCCGGGCAATAACTCTACAGTGACAGCATGTAGACTTTCGAGTCGGTTCCAACCGGTACGAGTTGGTTGCTCGGCGGCCAAGGTGGCTATTTTTAAACATAAACAGTCTACACCCATCCATGCGATGTTACCCGTTTCATTGGTCACAATGGTGTTTATTTTGCGTGTCGATTTATGTATAATAATATAGCAAACTGCGTTGCTACAGTGAATTATGTATGTATGTATGTATGTATTTTGGTTATTTTATTAGTAGGGCCTACGCCTACGGCTACGCTGTCACAAAGTTAAAACCTCAAAGACAAAGTACAAAGTCACCCGGAAGTACATTTTTACGTGACGATCCCTTTCAAGTTTCATGTGTGTACATGTAGTATCATGTACACGATGTACATAATAGACTGTATACATATGCTTAGGGCCTATGTTCCAGTTAGTACCTACAAAATATCTAGATTGAATGAGGTTGCCATATGAATACCTACGCTGTGTCCAACGAATGCAACTCGCGCAGTGATTTTTCAGACTTCGGGAGTTCCCTAGCTTCGATTATCCAGGCTCCGCGCTGTGGCGCCACCATTTGTCGCGCACATCATCGCCTTTTGGGCACGGACCACAGTGAGAATGCATCCGCCATAACAACGATAAAGAGTCCCAAGGAAAAATTAATTGTGCAGTTTGGGTGTATTAGTGAGAACAGAAATTGTGTGAATGAGTGAGTGTAAGTGATGTTTTTGTGCACAGCAGCATCTGAGCTTTGAAATGATGCCATTTGTCAGTTGGTATGCCTGTTGCGTCAGGACAATCACAATGGCCATTAGGCTATGCAGAGTGGTCCGCCCCATTCTTGAGCTAGGGGCGGAGATCTTGGCCGTTATTTTCTATATTCGCGGATTTGGGCTTTCCGTAGCCAAATGGCTACGGAACTAATAACTTAAGTTTTAAAACCGATACCCACTAACCGTTTCACATGTGTATTCCGTGACATACAACCGACACTTGGGCGTCAAGAAACAGAAGAAATGTTCTCCAAATAAATATTTATGAGTGCATTTATTGGTCACATAGAAGAAATTTCATAAATAGCCGCCATGCTGTGCACGTGATGTTGCCTTTGGGTCACATGGTCAAACTCGATTTCGTGTAGAATGAGGCCAGAGTGGGCCAGCAGCCCAGATATATATAAAACACCCGTCAGTAAGTGCATGAGTAGTTTATAGGGGGATGATTAATGATGTAACTCTATGGCCAGCAGACGGCAATTCTTAGCGTGACCTTAGATTGATCTACAAGAATCCCGTTTGGTAATCTCGCTCACACAACATCCGGTTATATACAAATTTTGACAAGCACATGCGTTCCGACAAAACGGTAATAATTTCACACTTTTACATGGTTATTGTCAGGTAACTTTAGTGATATACATATAAGAATGCATACAGACATGAAATACGTGTTTATTGCTCTGTTTATGGCGTTTTTGTAAGGTTTCATGAAAATGCGTACGTTTCTGCCGAGCGTGCTCTTCGCCTATACAACAGCAACAGCCAGATAAAAAAATGTATGGCGATTGCCTTTGCCTACCATTAGGCAGGATGTACTCATATATTGGAAACCGGGGAATTTCATGGCAGAAATGCAGGGATGTCATGCGTTGAAGCAATTTGTGCAAAAAGGAGTTATGTCATTTTCACGAATTTCACACACCAGGTGTCTTAGTGGGTCTGTCATGTGCTGTGAAATAAAAAAAATTGTAGGATAAATTTTCAATGTAGGCGCAAAAACGTTATAATGGTTGTCTATGGGAAAGGTGACTGTGGTCCATGCCCTTGTTTCATTGTGACCGAAATGATGTATGTACCCAGATTCCCATACATAATTAGCTAATTACAGTGTCATCCGGGCATTTGGCTAATTCATAAAATAAGAGTGAACTTTTATCCGTTTTTACGATGCAATTCGAATTAACTTTAAACTTTATATTGACATTACTGTCAAGCTAATAAGTTAAATCAGCAAAAAACAATGTTTAGGCCAAATAAAAAATCCCAGTTTCTCATCAGAATTGTTGGTAAAAGTAAATGAGTGATGAGGGTTTTTAATATGCTGATGGAAGTGTTAGCGATGACAGATAGAATAATCAAACAACCTAGGGCTCGAAAGATAATATGCAAAATAGAATATGGTGACTGAGCAGCTGTTGCCACGGATGAAGTCAAGTATTCAACGAGTGAAAAACTGCGAGTGTAAACAATTTTACAAACAACATGCAAACTGGCCCTTTTATGTGTAAAGACTGATGTTGATTTTTCTTTACTTAAAAATTGGAAAATGACAACATCTGTATGAATGCAACATCTGTATGAATACCTCTAATTAATATATTACTTTAGTTATACATGTAAGGGGCCATCTATAAAATACGTCACGCTCAAGGGGTGGGTGTATGGGGCGCGTGGGTGGTAGAGCGTCGAACTTTCGGTCGAGGGGACCGGGGTTCAAAACCACCTGCTGCTGTTTCGAAACTTGGACAATTTCGCTCACCCCACTTTGCTTGTGTCTTTCAGAAGAGCCACTAAAATTCGTTGGTCCCTTCTACCTGGGGAAGTAAAAGACCCCACGCAGGGGGTAAATGTGTAACCTGTTGCGGACTCCATCTCTCAAGAGCCACTACAGAAGCGTCTATGACGCGGTTCAATCAATTCTGCTAACTACCTCGAAAGAGAATACGTTTGAATGAAAGGGATGGGGTGTCCGGGTAAGCGTTATCGTACCTTTCATGGGATGGAAGGGGGGGTCTTGGCGATCGCTACGTTGGTTATATAAAAAATGTGCTCGTCTTGCTGTCGATATCAGACTGTAACTATCTTAGTACTGTCGTTAATCCTCTTCGAATGCTCACATAAGAGGGTTCAGGTTTCATCTGGGCGAAAATACAGCACGACGCGTTTGTCTAGGCAAAACATAATTATTATTATCATATCCAGTGTTCATGTTCTCATGTTGTATGACCCGCACAAGCACGTTGTACTCCAGGTAGATGCAAACGATGAGAGTTGGGGCGGTGCCTTGCTCCAACCAAATGACGACGGTAAACTCAAGCCCGTAGCGTTCAACTTGTGCACCGTAAATCCCACAGAACGACATTACTCTCATATAGAAAAGGAACGTCTTGCCATTTGCAGCTGTTTCCAGCAAATTGATCACTGGCAAAATTTATGTACACGTGCAAACCGATCACCTGCCCCTAGAGACGATTCTAAGAAAGGCTTTGAATAAGGCCCCAGCGCGACTGCAGAAGATGATGAGACTGCAGCAATACAGGTTCGATGTTACCTATAAGAAAGGTAGCTCCCTTCATGCAGCTGATACACTGTCAAGAGCTGCACTGCCTACTCCAATGGAGGCCAAGGTTGTAATAGTACTTGTGGTATGTACTTATCATTAACATTACAACACGGTATTATAGGGATTGATATTCATGAGGTGTATTTCAATAACTCAAATACATGGTCTGCGTCTCCGTACCCCAGAGCCCGAGGTACTCCTATAGACTAGGGTAACCGACTAAGGTGTATCTGTAGCCGGTAGATGGCGTCACTATATGCAGCCGTGACATCCCTCTTCTTATAAAACAAGAACATCAGAACAAGAACAACTAAGTGTGGCTTACTACACTAACATAGTTATATAAGCAGCCTTGCAAACGTAACATACTATCAACGGACAAGATCAAGATAGAGTTACAAATTGAACTTGGCTGGAGGCTTGCTGAGCCGTCCAGAGCGGGTCTGGTAGCCTGCTTCAGGAGTGCTGAAGCGGACTCGCTTGCCGGAGTCGTGTGCCTCGTCGGGACGCTCCACTGGCTCAACGGCGGCCGTGCTAGGCATGTCGTCAGGGTGTGACACGGGGTCGGCGTCAACAGGTCGGGTCTCGTGTGACCTGCGGATCTGCACACGATTGCGGCGGAGAACTCCACCACTTGCTGTGCGGACGTCATACGACCTTGGTTCCGGACGCACGGTCTCGATGGATGCCGGGTTCCACTTCCTTGTGACGTGGTGCTGGATGCGAACGGGTTGTCCACGGACCAGCGGGGTGAGTTGCGCGATCGCTCCCTGGTCGTGATACACTTTTTTGTTGACGCTGTCGCTCGAACAGGCGTTCGGATATCGCGCCCTTCTCCGGGTGGGCGTTCAGGATTTTCACCGGCAGGTTGGCCCTCATCTTTCGCGCGTTCAGCATCTCGGCTGGTGAAGGGAGATAGTGATCGATCGGTGTCGACCGCAGAATCAGCATGGCCATGTCCGTGTCGACTCGGGCCGATGCTGCCTTCTTCAGTGTGCGCTTTATCGTCTGTATCTGCCGCTCCACGAATCCATTTGATCTCGGGTAGTGCGGGCTGGAGGTGACGTGTTCAAATCCCCAAGCCTTAGCGAAGAGTTTATACGCCTGACTGTCGAAGTGACCTCCGTTGTCGCTGACAACTCTGTCAGGGACACCTTGCTCGCTGAAGATACGCTTTGTCAACTTGACGATCATGTCACTCGTCGCTCGTCCCTCGATGAGTTCGACGAAAGGGAACTTTGAGTAATAATCACCGATGATGAGGTAATTATTTCGGCCAATCGAAAACAAGTCGGTGCCAACGACCTGCCACGGCCGTGATGGCACTTCGTGCTGCATCAGCGGCTCCGAAGGCTGTGCGCACAACTCGCGTTGGCAGATGTCGCATCGCTGGATCATATTCTCGATGTCACAGTTGATGTTTATCCAGTATACACATGACCTGGCACGCAGGCGAGTTTTCTCCACTCCCTGGTGCGCCAGGTGGAGTTTCGCGAGGATCTCTGATCGGGCTCTGAGTGGGATAACGATGCGGTCGCTCTTCATGATGATGCCATCGTCGACCGTCAGCTCATCGCGGAATGGCCAGTAGGGGCGGAGCTGAGTAGCGAGTTGTCGCCTTGTCTCTGGCCAGCCACTCATGATGATGGACTTCAGAGAGAGCATCTCGTCGTCGTTGTCTGTCTCGTCTCGCAGCTGCTGCAGCCGGTGTGGGGAGAACTGCACGTGGTTGATCTGCATGTCAAACTTGAGACTTTCCTTGTTGCTGCTCGGCTGTCGTGAGAGTAGGTCAGCAACCGCGACGTCTTTACCAGGTCGGTATTTGATGACGATGTCGTACGGTTGAATGCGTAGGAGCATCCGCTGTAGACGTTGGGGGGCGGCTGCCAGATTCTTCATGTGGATCATCTCCAGAGGCTTGTGATCGGACTCTACAGTAAATCGCTTGCCGTATACGAACGTGTGAAAGCGCTCACATCCAAAGACGACTGCGAGCATCTCGCGCTCGATGTTTACGTATCGTCGTTCACAGTCACTGAGTGACTTCGATGCGAAGGCGATAGGCTTGTTCTTCTGCAGTAGGACGGCGCCCAGACCGCGGCTCGACGCGTCGACTTGCACGACCGTCTCGACTGCCGGGTCGAAGTAGCTCAACGTAGCTTCTCTGCATATTGCGTCTTTGGTTCGCTGGAATGCGCTCTCGTACGCTGGTGTCCACACAAACTCACTGTCCTTCTTCAGCAGGTCTCTGAGTATGGCGGTGTGCTGTGAGAGATTTGGCGTGAAGGGAGACATGTAAGTTGCGATGCCCAGGAACTCCTTGAGTTGAGTGGCGTCTTGTGGCGCCTGTAGTTGCTTGATGGCCGTGATCTTCCCTGGGTCGGGGTGCACTCCATCAGTGTCGAAGATAAGCCCGAAGAACTGCATTCTTGGCTGCTTGATGTGGCATTTGTCGGCATTGAAGACTAGGCCATGCTGACGCGCTGTCTTCATTAAGTTGTGCAGGTTCGCATCGTGGTCGGCCTCGTTCTTGCCGAATACTGCGACGTCATCCGCTATCCCGATTGTGCCTCCACAGTTCTCCAGAATGTGGTCCATTCGCTCTTGGAACACGTCTTGGCTCAGGTTCAAGCCAAATGGTAGACGTTGGAACCTGTAGCGACCAAACGGACTGTTGAATGTCGTCAGGAAGCTGGATGGTTCGTCCAAGGACACACTCCAGTACCCGTGTCGCGCGTCGAGTTTGGAGAAGACGGTTGCTCCAGCGAGCTTGTGTGTCAGCTCGTCAAGTGTTGGAGTCTTATAATGCGGGCGCTTAATGGCGGTGTTCAAATCTTTTGGATCAAGACATATCCTCAGTTTGTTGTTGGATTTACGGCTGTAGACCAGGCTTGAAACCCAATCAGTCGGTTCGGTCACCTTGGAGATGACACCGAGCCGTTCCATGTTGTCGAGTTCGTCTTTGACCTCGTCCTTCAGATGGATTGAACAGCGTCGAGGGGCGTGAATGACTGGCGTCACCGAGTTGTCCACAGTGATGTGGAATTCGCCGCTGAAATTGCCGATTCCCTCGAATCGATCCGGGTAGGCGGCGACCAGATCACTTGTCGAGTCTACGCGTTTGTTCGGCACACTCTTGATCTCACAGTTCATCTCCATGAGGTGGAGACGTCGGCATGACGGCAGCCCCAGAATTGCCGGTCCCGCCGAGTCCGACACGTAGAACTCGGTGTCAATGCGCTCACTGTTGTAGCTGCATGGCACCGTCATCTTGCCATACTGCCGTATGCTCGTGCCGTTGTAGGCTGTCAGCTGGACTTCGCTGGGCAACAGACTACCCGGAATAGGGAACCCCTCCGAGTCCAGTTTCGCTGGGCACATACGGCGAAAAATGCGCAGCGGCAGAATATTCCCCTGTGCGCCGGTGTCGACCTTGACCTTCAATGTAGCAGGCACGTTAGGCTTGTCTGCCAGGGTGATACTCAGGGAGGCGAACACTTCGTCTCTCGTGTCCGCAACATTCACGATATCGAAGGTGAGCGCATCAAATGACTCTGCGAGTGATGGCGACTGTTCAACCGCGTACACGCGAGTGTGCGAGCTGTCGCGTTGACGATATGTGGGTCGTCGCTCTGCAGTCGGTCCACGATGCCGTGACTGCGACCGTGGCCTCTGCTGTAGCAAGCGCGGTCTGCTGCTGCGGCGAAAGCGGGCAGGTTCCTGCTGACCTGTGGCTCTGCAGACCTTCTTCCAGTGGTTGGGCTTCCCACACGCGTCACACTGTGACCCATATGCGGGACAACGGTTCTTGGGCTTGGGTGGATGGCTCCCACCACAATAAGCGCACGGATGTGTCGACCGCCTGTCGTTGTTTTGGCGGGATACATAATCGACGGTCAGTTTGTCATTGTGCAACTGCTCGATGTCGGAGATCATCGCTTCGTGGGTCCTCGCTAGATCCATAGCTGCGTCCAGTGTGTAGGAATCAAGTTTGGCTAGCAGCTGTTCTTGCACTTTTTTGTGCCGGACTCCCACGATCAATTGTTCCAGCAGTCTTTCGCCGACTTCACGCGAGTCTCGGAATTTACATTTCTTGGCTTGGAGCCGGCACCTGATCATATAATCATCTGCGGACTCACTTGACGTTTGCCGGAACTTTTGTAAGTGGAACCGATTCAGCCTGAAGTTGCTTTTTGGCTCCACTTGCTTATCGAACCGGTCCCACAGTGGGGCGAGGAGCTTTCGTTCGGCTGTCGTCATTTCCCATGTGTTGTATATGCTTAGGCCGTCCTGCCCTATCCAGAGCAGGACGTATGTGACGTGCTCTTCCACGGTTTTGGCACTTAGCGGCCCCTTGAATATCAGTTCGCAGTACTGTCTGAACGTACGGAACGTACTCGGCAGATCGGCCGATGACCAGTCCATTCTAGGCGGATCGATGCCTGACAGATCTGTCATTTTCAATGTCAATTCGTATGGGCGACAATACAGTACAGGTCGGCTGGCGTTGCCGTCAACTTACGATTTTCGACCTGTCTGTGACTCAAACTTGACGTGTGGCGTGTAGTTCGTACGCCGCTGCCACCATGTAATAGTACTTGTGGTATGTACTTATCATTAACATTACAACACGGTATTATAGGGATTGATATTCATGAGGTGTATTTCAATAACTCAAATGCATGGTCTGCGTCTCCGTACCCCAGAGCCCGAGGTACTCCTATAGACTAGGGTAACCGACTAAGGTGTATCTGTAGCCGGTAGATGGCGTCACTATATGCAGCCGTGACAAAGGTAACATGTTTCGAGGTTTTCAGACTTCAAGTTTCCATGGATGATAAATAAACCAACACACGGCTGATGTCTACGCGAAGAAACCCAGAATGATGCGATCATGTCCAAGTTGGGCAAGGTTATCACCCGAGGCTGGCCTAGTGACAGGCTCGTCTTGATACTAACCTTCGTGCATATTGGAGTTACAGATATGAACTGTCAGCACAAATAAGCACAGCATAATATACAAGGGTGTTTTACGTGCATTTATTCCACAATCAATGCACGCATAATTAGTTCGCAGCATTCGGTCGAACCACTGAGCTGGACCAAACATATGCATGGCAAGATATTATATAAACTACAGCTGGTTATGTTTATATTATTTATGTGGGCGCATTTGACCCACAAATGATACTTATGGATATGCTTAACAAGATGTTCTGCAACCTGACTATACCATTGCAGTTCGCATTCTGCTGTGTAGCAAAATACTGAAATACGCGAGGTATGTTCGCACATGTAGGCCTACCGGTGCGGTTATGCCCCAAATACCCTGGTACGCGCGCGCGCACACACACTCACACGCACACACACGCACACACACACAAACGTTTATATATATATATATATATATATATATATATATATATATATAAATATATATATATATATATATATAGATATATATATATATATATATATATATATATATATATATATATATATATATATATATATATATATATATATATATATATATGCATATATGTATATGCATATGCATATGCATATTACCAAGGCGAAATTTTACAATTCAGATATAAACAATTAATTAATTCATTATGGGCTATGGCACATTAAGCCTTAGGTGTGAGGTCATGCCCCATCCACCTCTCTTATGCTACGCCTATACATACGGTGCACTAAACAAATAATATAATAACATTAATTATACACAACAAATAAACGTGATAATTATATATCTATGTCTTCCATTTATGTAAAAACGCACATTCACAGAAAAACTTGCCGAAGCATAATTTACACAATGTATCGAACGCGTTCGTATTGCATGCTGTCGGGATGTCTTGGCTGCCACATGATCACGCGTGTAGTCAACTTCTACGAAAGGCCTTCAACGAAGTCAAATTATGGCGAAATAGTAGTACACTTGTGTTTATTTTACTTATTCTGACAAGTTGATCTTTGGTATGTTTCATTGAATTAGACATTATACACATTCTAATATTCCAAAATTTACGAAATATAGTGCAATCTCTTATCGGTTGTGTACAAAAGAGGACTTGCCGGTTGCAAAACAACATTGCGTTCCGTGTGCGGGACGATACAAAAATTGGGTTGAATTTGAAGTTGTAATAATTACCATGGCAACAGTACGCACGTGCGTGGTTTCTGCATTAATCGTAAATGGTTTTTATCTTTATTCCATTATATTAATATGGAATGAACATATTTTATATATAGATGCTTTGCATACTTCCGTAACATAAGCTTATCAAGTCATAACACGTAGGGACGTAGTCGTAGGCATAGCCATAGCGGGTCACAGCGTAGGCTCTAGCCGGCATAGGATGCTCGGGGCTGGTGTTAAAACCAAGTAGGCATAACACTTAAAAAAAACTGCACGGGCACTGGTCACAATAGGTGATTCGTCATAATATCGTAACTTTTACTCGTGTTGCCCAGCTTCGTACACTTTGTGATTTTCGAGTCTGCAACTCATGTTCAAGTCCAGATAGTTTTACCTGGAACAATACAATATAACTGGAGAACTATTTGCATGGCGGAACATGATATTTCTGATATATGATAGGGTCAGTTGGAATTGAAAGAATTATATAGTCAGAGTCATATTCACAAACCGCATAAAATTGCTACTTGTCAAAAAAAATTTATATCGTGTAAGTGACGTTTACCACTGTACTGCTGCAGTGGGATGTCTCTAAACTAATGTCACATTTCATTTATCAAACGAAAATGCACATACATTTTTTTCTTGGGAAGCATTGACATATGTAATATATATATATATATATATATATATATACATATACATACAAGTTTTACCAAATGTTTTTCTACATGCATATATATATGTATGTATATATATATATATATATATATATATATATATATATATATATAGATATATATATATATATATATATATGCATGTAGAAAAACATTTGGTAAAACTTAAGCTAAGACCTCTTGATAAGATTAGTCTTAATCATATGTGTCTGCAACATGAAAACTAATTATAAGAGAAGAAGTTATATTATTGTTGTCATATCAGCGAATGAGGAGACAAATTGACTAGAGAATTGCACTTGTAAGAACATACAAAAGTGTAAATACCTTATATTTATATATAATATGTTATATAGAGCTGGACCACAAATTATAATTTTTTATCTGAATAAATAACTTTATATAGTTTGTTTTAGATGATTTCACCAAAACTATATAAAAATGTGTACAAACAAGCTAGTATCAAGTGTGTCATAGTCGATACTAGATAGGATAACATTTTCACAAAATGAATCTGAAACAAGACAGGCAAAAAATTAAATTGAAGAAAGACATTTAAGCAATTGCCTTTGTGAGTATAAATGGCTTGTGAACCTATTTACATATAAAAATAAAATATCTGTCTTCCTTTCCAGTTGTAAGCCACTACATTTGAAGCAGCCAAGGATGGAGAGTGACAAAGAAAACGAATGTTTTGAACCACCAGGTGTCACAACACCACCTGGTGGACACCTAAAGCAACGTCTCGATGCTATATTTGCTGAAGTGACAAACAATCTGCCATCGATAGATTTTGAGTTTTCTGATGTGAGTATATAGGTGATTCAAGTATATATACCAGGCATGATGTCACGAAAACTGACTGATTGTAACATGGCAAAATTAATATGGATGTCCCATTAAAATATAAGTATGCCTGATTTTATTGTTTTTGAATGTTAACTCGCATAATATTAGCCATGAATTTGGTTTCTTAGTGATCAAGTGTCGTTTTGCATTTGTAAACAATTCTAGATTCCCAATTCTTGGGTGAGGAATCTCAGTTGATAATAATACCCGATATAGACAGCCATTTCTATAACACATGTGTGTGGTTTTTACTTTCATACACACCTGGGTTAAGCCTGTACGAGTTGGGAGGTGTGGATAGTGCATCAGAAAAAATATGTTGCCACATAAGTATTCAACGTAAAAATATGTGATAAATTATAAATAACATTGTTCATGTATAGCAACATAAAAATAGTTTACAGAAATGTTTAGTATATTACACACTGATGTGTCGACTTTCTGCATATTAGTCGTTCTGATAATAAAATTGCATGGAAACAAATTTGATAAATATTCATCACAAAACCTGATCCATTACCAGGGGTAGAAATAACTCCAAAAATCTAGGTAGCCAGCAAGACTTCATGACTGAAATATCTAGTAGCCCGCAGACATATCTGGTTGCCCACATGTAGGGCAATTCCTAATCAAAAACCCATTGCAACTTTTTTGGCTAATATGCCATTGACATTATTAATGGAAATAAAAAAATTAATTGACGTAATCATTATTGTAATGTGTAACTTAAATTGTGTAACAATTAATGTGTTTCACAAACTCACAGATGTTCACAATATTTGTTGCAACAAACAGTTTGAACGTCAGTGAGTTTGCGAATATTGTGAGGAATAGTCCCTTTATTTTTAACGACAATTATAAACAATATTACATTAAGGAGTAACTAAATTTAAATGTAAATTCAATGCATTAAACATTGCAAGGTGTTATTAATGTTAATTGTATGATATGTAATCTCACACAATTCTACAGCTTTTAACTGCCCTTCTCCAGTGGAGCAATACTTTCAGTTGTATAAATATCACACTGTTAAATATCATTGACAAAAACTTGTTTCCTAGAATTAGCACAAGTAGATTTGTGTGCCTGGAAGAATATGGCCAATGACAGCTATGTAACTACCTCTTCGAACACTGGAGAGTTTATTACGTTGTCCAATAATAACAACTGGTGGCTGGGGAGAAGCTATTTACTGGATTGTCCAATTGAAATCCAACAGGCCTGCAACATGCCTTTTGATGTAGTTAATTAATTAATGTAGTTAATTAACAACTTGTTACAATGTGGTGCCAAAAGGAACCCAGTGATTTCCCAAGCACTGGCTAGGACTTCATTGACAACTGGACCACCAGAGACCCAGATTTATCAGTAGTCCATCAGGCTCCTCTTATCTCATAGTCTGGTAGCCTGGTGGAAATTCTGGTAGCCATGGGCTACCGCTATTTTGAACCCTGATTACCATGTACAAAACAAAACATTATGTGTAAATAAATTCCATATTTAAAATGAGAAAGCAATGGTATATATCGTAAAAAAATTACATTTTAATATTCTAATTTCTTTCACATTTTTTAGTATTTTATGATTGGCAAGTTACGGCCCCATCTAAGTTTTGGTTCCATTTTGTGTAGTTTCGACTTTGTTCCGTGTAATCAAACTTTTCTCACATTAATGCATTGGTTCCAAATTATCAGACCCCAAAATAGTGAAACCTCACCATTTTTGGGTAACACTATTGTGTTTTATAATTGCATGTGTCAGTGTGTGTTACTGTAGTCATTGAACGCTTTTTATCAATGAGAAAAATCACGCAATTAACACGTATGTATTTTTGTTACCTAAAGAGATATAACATTTTTAAACATGAAAAATCCACTTGCTGTTTAATCACATTACAGAGTTTATAAAATATTAACAATTATGCATCATTGATGTGTTTCATACCATTTTGTCGTAAATCTTGAATGAAAAAATCTTCAGAATTGGAAATTAAGTTGTGAGAGTTTTAGAATTTTTTCAACAAATCTGAACAATTTATTGTGAAACTCAGAGACTTTGTTCGTGTGGATCCCATTCTGTTTGAAATTTATTGTATGTTGTTTGTCACATGGTTTACTGATTCATGCTGCGTTCGTCTGTTGTCTGGGTGTCAGGTGAGCTCAGACGAAGAAGTGGCAGTCTTCCAGCCCACCACCAGAACCGCTGCTCCCATTGGTGACGACGTGAGTCTGGGCGACGTGTCAGTGGACGTGGAGGACGAGACTGAATACTTGAATAGACTGGACCACATTCTGTCTCGAATACCGACGTCAAACCAAGCAACATCGACTGACAGTGACACACACCATGTCAGTGTCACTAAAGAGGCACACCAGGCCAAAATCAGTGAGACAGAGAAGGAGACAGACACCCTAGATAATGGTTCCCCAGATGGGGGAAGTGGGCTGATTGAGGGAAACTGTAGGAATAGCCGATATGGCAGTTGTAGAACGACAAACATGTGGGCGAGACGGGCACATGTAAGGCACAGCGAAGAAAATGCAAAAGCAATTGCAACTCGTTTCATGCCAGCTGAGCCGCCAACGCTAACGATGAAAAACATAGACATTGGTATGTCAGATGCTTCTTACATATTCTGTGTATTTCCTCTAATAGATGGCCATTGTCTACGCTGTGCACACGCCCAAAGTTACAAAATCAAGTTGTGGTGTTTGAGTTCATCAGGTGGCAGCATTGTTGTCCATTGTTCACCATTGTAGCCAAGAGTTCACTCACAGCGGGTACACAGCTACAGGCCACAATTAGTTTTCCCATTTTTGAGAAAAATTCCCAGTTTTGTTGTCTTTCAGTTTGCACTGAATAATGTAATTTATGTTGTGACATGGTAATGAAATTTGCATTCTTTCTGAATATTTCGGAGGACTCTTGGCCTTCATCGGCGGACTGATGTTGCTACGGGCATGTCACATGACCAATGTCATGTGACACAATGTTGAGAAGCACTGTAGGGAACTCCTGGCCAACGTCTCGGCTAAGGACAGGTTTCATTCTATGGATGTTGAATTTGCTGTTTGAAATTTGCAGATCAGTTGTTCAATACGGTGGGAGGAAGTAACAACTCCCGTGAGCCGTCTGACTGCTCCTATCTGGAATATCAGCAGACTGAGAAGTCAACCAGTTTCATTGATGGTAGGTACAAGTAAAGGTCCCTTTTCAATTAGATTTTCTCACTTTGTCTCTTTTCAGACAAACTAGAACTTAAGTAGTATCCACTATGACATGTTTGCTCGTTTGTACCAGTTTGTTATTTAGTTTTGGTGGAATCATTGGACAAACTATTAAATTATTTTTGACCAGACTCAGCCAAAATTTAACAAAAAGAGGACAAACATGATCTGATGCCATGACATAAGGCAAGTTACCCGATCTGAAGATCAAAAATCAATTATTCTGATCGTTTTAACGAAAGTACACACTTTTTGTTAAATCAGCTGCACATATTACTTAAAATTATTCACACTATCAATTTGAACACCACAAACGTTATTCACGATGAGCTGTCAATTGTGGATGGAGTCTTTAATCATACCATTAGTTACAACTGTAAATCACCCTGTAATGGTATGTCAGTGGTATAATCACAGTCATAGTTGTCTTCTCTGATTTCTAAGTGGTGTGATCAAAGAAGCATTTTTATCGTTATCTTGTAAATTGATCAAACATTCAGTTCTTGGCACATGTAAAAATACAATAAACTTATGCAAATTATTATGTTCCAAGGTAGCTTAGGGTAATTAACATATGTTTAAGCTAGAAACAAACCAGTTGACATGAATCTTCATAAGTTGAAGTTAAGGGATTCCGTACTAACTGTTCTGTTCTCTGTGTTTTTTGTAATGTTTCTCTTTCATTTATTCTTTTAGTTTCTTTATGTATCCCAATAATTCATCTTGGTGTTCTTTTTTGTCACTATGAGTGTAGAGCACCAAAGTGTGACATAACGTTGGCATGACAACCAGCTCACTGGTTCTCAACAAACATGTTTAGATGGGCTTTTTCAATGGTGATGTGTTTTATCCTCGACTGCAAACACCACGTTGAGAGTTACACTTGTAACTTTTATCTCTTCCCAAAGATGAAAGTGAGAAGAAACGTACTAGGTATTCCAGAATGTTTGGACGAGAAATAAATGTAAAGCATGCAGTTTGGTCGCAATGTTCGCGCTATATATATAACACATTTTCGTTTGCACATCACGTTTTATTCAATGTAAAGTACTGAGACAAAACCTGTCAAATCTGTTGTTTATTTTTAAATTATGAGACTCCCTGAGCAGTAAAAAATTAATAATAATAACTGTTATTTCTATATAACATTTTTCTTGTAGCTGATCTTTCTTTCAAAGTTGTTATATTGCTTTTTGATGATGGTTTTTCCCAAACATTTCTTTTATCTGTTTGAGTCTGTGTATTTATTCATGACGAGTTGATTCAATAAGTTTAACTGTTGTATTTAACAAAATAAATGGCCAATGATATCAGCTGCCTTTGCTGAGCGACTATGCGTTTAGAATTAGCTAACACAACGCACACACGCACGCACGCACGCACGCACGCACGCACGCACACACACACACACACAAATCCAGATATGAAATCTTCTTACATGCTATGCATTTTGAAGCTAATTGACTATTTTTCTTGAAGCAGAGCAGGGAGATGGCTTGTCACTGATAGAGAGACTTGCCAAGGTATCATTGTCTGAGAATGAACGCAAGATGCACAACATAGACCCCCAGACTGGGGCGATGCATAAGAAAGCCAAGTCAGGCACAGAACTGAAGAAACACAAGACATCAGAGAATCTCTCTAAAGGTAAATGTCCAGTGGTAATGATAAAAATTTATTTTGCTTTGTAGCTGTTGCGGCTGAATAGTACACACAAATACATATTAAAAGAATGTATGAAACACTAAATTAATACAGCTTTACATTACATATAAATAAATAAATAAATAAAATTGTAAATAAGCATTACATTAAGAGCATTAATTGCATGTAAATAAATACAATTATAGATAAGCATTAAATTAAGAGTATCAAATTGCATATAAATATGTGCATAAAATTAGGTACTTGGTAAATTGCAAGTAAAACGTAACCAGTTACTACATTTGTGGTTACTGCCAGTGATAAAGTTCTTATAAAGTAAAAACCATGCAGGTCTGCGTCAAGGCATGTTTTACTTGGGAGTTATTGTGTGTTGCATTAAGGCATTGATGAATGGGTGACCAAGAATGACCACTTTTCTTTGATAAATCCCGGTTCATATGAACCAAAATTACTTTATAGTTTGTCCAATGATTTCATAAAAATTGAATGACACATTTACACAAACGAACTAGCATGTTGTAGTTGATACTAAACTAGAGAAAAACGAATTGCACAAACAGCTTTAGTACTGTAGAGTGATGCCGTTCTGTCATTGCATACTTCATATTGGGTACTTGCATGTATGTATTTAAATAATCCCAAATATGCCTCAGACTGTCTTGTCATTAGTAAAAAACTGCGTATTTGTTTGTAGCCCAGAAGAAGTTGAGCTGCATGGGAACTAACACACAGGATCTGCCTAATCTTCCTAAAGGTATAAGTCTGAGTTGAAAAAAGGTTTAACTAGAAGAACATGGATATTAACCAAATTGTCTTGTTAAAAATAACTTCTAGAATGATGCTCTGATGTTTATTATTTGTGGATACACATTTCAAGATACTATACTTCGCAAGGAACTTTGATGGTAAATGATAAAACACTCATATTTCTGGGTGTATTAAAAAAATAATTTCCCCAAAATTTCTGTTTTGCTTTTGTTAATTGTAATTTACTATGTTAAAAAATATCAAAACTATAGTTCCCTTTGGTGAGAAATGGGACTGTGAGTTGTGGTTTGGATGCAGGCTTTGTGTACACACCTCCCAAGCCACCGGAGGAGAGGGAAACTATATACATCGACTTACGTGGATTTGAAAACAAGAAACCTATGAAACCAGAGGGCTTTGATTCTGTACGAAGGATCCTTCATATCACACAAGAGGCAGCCTCTGAGTGAGTCATGATGTCACATGTTGGTTATTCTCAGAGTAGGTCATGATGTCACATGTTGGGTGGTCTCAGTAAGTCATGATGTCACATGCTGGGTGGTCTCAGAGTAAGTCATGATGTCACATGCTGGGTGGTCTCAGAGTAAGTTATGATGTCACATGCTGGGTGGTCTCAGAGTAAGTTATGATGTCACATGCTGGGTGGTCTCAGAGTAAGTTATGAAGTCACATGCTGGGTTGTCTCAGAGTAAGTTATGATGTCACATGCTGGGTGGTCTCAGAGTAAGTTATGATGTCACATGCTGGGTGGTCTCAGAGTAGGTCATGATGTCACATGCTGGGTGGTCTCAGAGTAAGTTATGATGTCACATGCTGGGTGGTCTCAGAGTAAGTTATGATGTCACATGCTGGGTGGTCTCAGAGTAAGTTATAATGTCACATGCTGGATGGTCTCAGAGTAGGTTATGATGTCACATGCTGGATGGTCTCAGAGTAGGTCATGATTCATATTTAGCATGTTTGCTGGAAGGATACATTTTGTAGTGATATTTATGGTGGTGAGCAGGGACTGCTTTGCATGTGTTGTAAGAACATGGCAGAGCAGACCGAGAAGTGGGTAGATGTTATATTTTAAGAGATAATTTGGTGATAAAAAAACTGGCTAAGAACACATATTTCAAATAAAAAATTTAACTACACAAATTGAAAAAAATCAATTATGCATAAGAAACTACGAGTTGATCAGCGTGTTAAATAAAAAAAAAAAAAGACTATTATGTCTGATTCTATCTCCCTCCTCCGTTCAGGTTTGTTGATGTTCATATCTGAAGTTTGTGAATAGTTTAAGTGCAGAATACAAATGAATTGGCTTTGACCATTAGATCGGGCAACTTACAAAAGTGTGAATAGGTTTATAATAGTTTTATGTAGAGCTGCATCACCTTTGCCCCTTTTCCACCAAATTTTGACCAGACCTGGTCAAACAATAATTTAATACGTTGATAATTTAATCAAAACTAAATTGAACTGAACACATTTGTACAAATAAGCTAGCATGTCGCAGTGGATATGAGATAGGTTTGATTTGTCACAAAATGATTCTAAAACGAGATGATTGCAAGAATTGAATTGAGGAGGAACCTGAAGGTTATAATCAGATTCTGTTATGTTTATATTTGTCTGCCAGCAGCGACAGTTCTGATGAAGATGATGGTGTGGAGATGTGGCACGAACAGAGGAGACGCATCAAAGAATCACTCAAGAACACAGGCGCCTTGCCTCCAGAGTTTCAGAAACAGACCACGGCTAAGTAAGTGTTGCTTTATTGAGATATGAAATCTAAAGTTACGTTGATAGCAGAACCAGTCTCACTCATCGACTGTAATTTGTAGTCATTTGTCAGACTGTCTGTCTTACTTTTTTGTTTTGTTGATGTATTAATAACAGTATTTACTCTTGACACTGTTCATTGCTATTGCTACAAAGAAGGACCAGTGTCAAGATTCATCAGACGGACCAGTGGCAGTTTGAACTGATCTTTTGCTACAAAGAAGGACCAGTGTCAAAATTCATCAGATGGACCAGTGGCAGTTTGAACTGATCTTTTGCTACAAAGAAGGACCTGTGTCAAGATTCATCAGACGGACCAATGCCAGTTTGAACTGATCTATTGCTACAAAGAAGGACCCGTGTCAAGATTCATCAGACGGATCAATGCCAGTTTGAACTGATCTATTGCTACAAAGAAGGATCAGTGTCAAGATTCATCAGACGGACCAATGCCAGTTTGAACTGATCTATTGCTACAAAGAAGGACCAGTGTCAAGATTCATCAGACGGACCAATGCCAGTTTGAACTGATCTATTGGTACAAAGAAGGACCAGTGTCAAGATTCATCAGACGGACCAGTGCCAGTTTGAACTGATCTTTTGTTACAAAGAAGGACCCGTGTCAAGATTCATCAGACGGACCAATGCCAGTTTGAACTGATCTATTGCTACAAAGAAGGACCAGTGTCAAGATTCATCAGACGGACCAATGCCAGTTTGAACTGATCTATTGCTACAAAGAAGGACCAGTGTCAAGATTCATCAGATGGACCAGTGCCAGTTTGAACTGATCTATTGCTACAAAGAAGGACCAGTGTCAAGATTCATCAGACGGACCAGTGCCAGTTTGAACTGATCTATTGGTACAAAGAAGGACCAGTGTCAAGATTCATCAGACGGACCAATACCAGTTTGAACTGATCTATTGGTACAAAGAAGGACCCGTGTCAAGATTCATCAGACGGACCAGTGCCAGTTTGAACTGATCTATTGCTACAAAGAAGGACCAGTGTCAAGATTCATCAGACTGACCAGGGCCAGTTTGAACTGATCTTTCGCCAGCCGTTTTGCAGTTGTCTCGTAGACAAACCCATTCATAACTGACGTACTGAATGAGGTTTATATAAGGCTTCAATGTTAGTTATGATTAGAATTAAGCACTCAAGAAAATGTTGTTTAGCATTATACTGTCCAAACAACATGCTTCTGATAATGATTACATAAATTAGATTATATTTACAATATTTTCTACATCTAACACAGCTGCCAGTGAATTATTTATCAGTGATTTGCCAAAGTTTTAGTTAGATGTTACAGTTTTATCATAAAACATTTGATTTTACATAATTACGTGAGTTGATGTGATTGCCAGTTACAATTGGAATTGTGATTACAACTTTGACATAATGTTTTATCGTGATTACACTATGTAGTGTCAACATGTTTTATTGTCAGCATATGTCAATTACAAAGGTAACCAATTATGATCATAACTGGTTATGTTTGTCATAATTGGTTACATTTGTAATTGATTACATATATTTACATGCCTGGTGTAAGGACATGTTGTGTTACGCAGATCAAAGAAAGTGTCTAAGCCTACAACAAGACAACTACACCCGCGTCTGTCTGATAAACTGAAGCAGAAAACACCTCCTTCAAGGGAGGGATACAAGACGGAGCCACAGGAAGAGGAGATGAGTGAGGAGGAGGAGGAGGAGGGAAGTAGAACACGTACAAGGGCTGTTAGGGAGAACACCCCGCGGGAGCTGACCCCTGCGGAAGAGGAGCAGCAACAGAGGAGGGAAGAAGCGAGGTCAGTGAGGGGGCTTGTGTAAGGTCAGTGAGGGGGTTTGTGTAAGGTCAGTGAGGGGGCTTGTGTAAGGTCAGTGAGGGGGCTTGTGTAAGGTCAGTGAGGGGGCTTGTGTAAGGTCAGTGAGGGGGCTTGTGTAAGGTCAGTGAGGGGGCTTGTGTAAGGTCAGTGAGGGGGCTTGTGTAAGGTCAGTGAGGTAGCTTGTGTAAGGTCAGTGAGGGGGCTTGTGTAAGGTCGTATAGCAGCTGCACAATCTACAGATACAGTGTGGTTGGTGTAGCCTGGTTGGGGGTGACAAGTCAGGATTGATATGTTTGTGATGGAATTTGTTGTTATCGTATTCTGTATATAAAGATGCAGAGGAATCGTTTTGAAAACATTTCACAAAGCTCTAATATTTAAAAAAATTTGATGATCAGATGTGTTATGGAATATAAAACTAACAACAGTGATATTGAAATGGAATGACTCCAGGTTTGAAAGAGAATATACCAAGTGCATTTATGGTGAAAGATCCATCACAGACACTTCTATTTTTTATCTATGGTTCTTTCTACGAAACCTCTCTAAATGTTGACCCAGTAATAGTTATGGTTTAAATAGTAGTGTATATTTGTTATCATGCACATGCACAGATACAATTATGCACACATTGAACATATTTTCCTGACCACACACACACGCACATACATTATACAAGCATGCATGCACGCACAAACTAATGCGCACACGCCCATGCATGCACGCACACACACAGATGGTGAAGGTGACCTAGAACTGTTCTCCTGCAGGAAGTTGCTGGAGCTGAGAGAGAAGGAGCATCAGTCTCGCGTCCGACTTGGCCGACAACTTGAGGCGATGCGACCAACGATGTCCAGCAGCGGGAGAGGGGAGACAGTCGAGGCCATGCCCACTCTCTTTGACACGGTCCGTCTAACACATCTACAATTCTTTCTATAACTGGTCACTATATGCTTCTTATAACTTTAGTAGGTGAAGCAATAAAACATTTCTTTTTAATTCAATTGTTAAGTTCAATTCAATAATTTATTCTCAGACTCATTACAATATGCAAATAATACATCGAGGTTCCATAGTTTTGTGTTAACTGTAGTTACAGTGAACAAAAATAGCCTGGTTGCATCAGCCATCAAGAAACTGGACATACAGAGATTTAAACTGGTCAGTAGCTATGAAATTAGCAACTTAGTTGTGTCAGTTTTGCAACAGTTACAAACAGTAATATTTACTTCTGTGATGTTTTATCATTTGACCTGTGCATCCAGCTTAACTCGTCAACCAAAGAACATGATTTAATATTATACGCTCTTTGCGTCAAACAAACTATTGGAAGCGGGGCAGTCAGGGGATGATGCTAGAGGAGGGGTGTGCATTGTACATAGTAATATAGAAATTCTGTCAGTAAAACGTGAGGGTACATATTATACTTGGGGGTGTATTTTGCATGGAAAAATTACAGTATTTGTATGCTGAGTTTTTGTTTTGCTTGTTGCTAATTAAGGAGGTGTCGTATGAACCAGCGCCAGAAGCCCTGCCCCCTCAGCTACCCACAGACTTGGAGTGTGTTCTTCTGACAGTCTATCTGTCCAGTAACGCAGGCATCACAGCTCACAAGCCTGGTGGAGGAAACGCCAGAAGTATCGATAACAGTGAGTGACTGTACATTTTGTGTGGATGCTGTCGAACAATTGGGGATAGATCACTATTTTTCTTCCAGGTTCATGACGTACGGATGAAGTGCCGGTGATTTTGAGACGGTACTCTCTTTTGGCAATTTTTGGCTCTCTGGATAATTATTTTGTTATTGAAAAATATATCTAATAAATGCTACTGAAACATTAAATTTTTTAATTAAATAACCTATGATAATTACAGTTTTAAGTCAAAATGCAATGAAACAATGAATATACATTGTAAGCATTACAGTATGACAGTGGATGAATTATGACAGATACATATTTCCTAATATAACCGTTGCTGTAGTGTAGTTCAGACTTGCCTTTAAATGTCAACAAGATGTTTTAATATTTTGTAGCGAGTGTAACATTAAAGTGTTAAAGACACACACTCTGGTCATTTTTAGCACAACATTTTGACTGGCCAAATATGTTTTACTGAACCTTTTTAGTATAAGTTTCATCGTTATATAACATGACTTTATGACAAAAACAATCAGGCATTGTACATTTAAAAGTTCTTCCCCAATTAAATTTTTTCACGTCTTGTTTCAGACTCATTTCGTGAAAAATTCAAGCTACGTACAAATTTGTTATTTTGTTTTGGTGAAATCATCGGCTTATTTTAGACTGGATCTGGTTAAAATGCTAAAAAAAGGGCAAACATGGTGTAAGATTTATGTCTCCCTATTCTTATCTTCTTCAGGAGCCGCACGCAATTTCATTTCTCACAGATGTTGATGTGTTTTAATTGTCCGTCTTCTTTGCGCTCGCCAGGTCGAGATTTATAACTGAATTTGTACTCACTTGACCAATGAGTACATAGAGCACTACAGAAGTGTAATCAATGCATTGTTCTCCAGGTTTGAAGCGATTTAAATCATGTACATCAGGCGGCTACATACATAGTAGCAATATAATCATGCATGATGACAATAAAAAGAACAGCGAAGATAAATATCACCGTAAACTGTAAAGAAAAGTAGTGAATCTTTGGTGAAAATTTGGATGCCTAAAATTTGGCACGACTACACACCGCAGTGTGAGTTTAAAATCGTATAGCCTGTCCTTTGGAAACCCTCGTCTGGGGTATTTATACTATCAGTTTCTCAAATTCAGACCCTATCACTAGAAGCACTGTCATTGTTTAAATACCAAATATGCTTTACTGTTGGTCAACTTGTTAGATCCACCCACCATCTCAACCGCTGGACAATCTGCCAGCACTTCCTTACCCAGTTTACAAGTTAAACTTTTGAACTCTTGGAGCTGGGCCAAATCCAGGGCTCTCTCTCTGTTCCCTAATTATGTTGACTTCTGAGGTCGGTGCAATTTTGCAAATGTCAGGATCTTTGGCACCATATGGATTTTGTCAATATCCACTTGGGTGGTTTAACTATAAACTTTTCTTCGAAATCTGCTTTTCAGTTGCTAATCTAGGCTTAATATATCGATTAAACACCTAATGACTTAATTACATTAGTTATTAAAAACTAATTAAATCAAACTGGCATATACTTCACGTTGGTCAGGCTATCACAAATTACCCGAATTAATGACCAAAGTAAATTCTTTTGACGATTTTAACAAAAGTGTGCACTGTTCTGTTAAACCGACTACACATATTACTTAAACTATTCATGCACTGCACGTTTGAACATCAACAAACCTGATTCACAATGTGCTAAATGAAATGAGGAAGTTTTAAATATTGAATATTTGACCTGTTTCAGGGTCGAGTCTGTCTGCCAGCTACACGGCCCTCCTCACATGGTTGCTGTCTCTTGTGCCGAACAACTTCAGTTTTCCACGAGACGCCACTGCCCAGGGGTCTGTGAGCGGGCCGCGCACGCCGTTTGAAGTGATAGGGCTGCAACAGTTGTATCTGGACGACCAACTGTGTCTGTTTGTTGCTGTCACACCCACAGTCGATGCTGCCGAAGTCTCAGCCAAAATGAAGAAGTCCAAAGCGGTACATGCATTCATCAATGAGTCCAATACTGACTTGTGCATATGTAATATTTTCAAGATCTGTACAATTACCTATCAAACACTTTCATCTATGCATATGGCATATTTAACTTTGCTGTTCACTGCTGCCAGGAAGCCCAGATAGCTTCGATCATCTACTTTTCATTCCCATGTGTTAAAACAAACGTCGGAACTAGGACTTACTCGGTTGCCGCACAAATCTTTGTAACTTGCCCCTTGTTAGTGTTAAAGGTCCCTCCTCCATTTTTTTTGCTAGTCTCATTTCAAATTCATTTTGCGAAAAATCAAACCTACCTAATATACACTGCAACATGCAAGCTCGTTTGTGCAACTTTTCTTATGTAGTTTTTGTGAAATCATCAGACAAACTATAACATTTCTTAATGTTTGGTCAAACATTAATTGAAGTGAAATTGGAAATACTGAAAACATGGTGAAATTTCCTAACTTTGTCATGTGATCGGCGAGAGGATGGAAGTCACGCCATTGATTATCAGTGTTTACCATTTTGAAAATCCACTATTTTGTGCCTTACTAAAGTAATTTCTTTCGATGATTTAAAAAAAATATTCAATCGACTGCAGATGTTACTTATTGTTCACTTACTGTTCACTTACTTACTGTTCACTTACTTACTGTTTACTTATTTACTATTCACTTACTTACTGTTCACACACTACATATTTGGATGTCAACAAAACAAAAAATCAATTGAGGGTGGAGTTTGAAGTGAGGAGCAGGAAATGTAATCACATTTCAACCTCACCTGAAACCCACGTTTTGTCCTCGATTATCCTCCATAATGCCTCACTCAGTGTACTAGACCAAATTAAATAAAAATATATATTTGCGTGAACAACGTTAAAATCTAAGTGTATGTCTGTATACTGTGTTAAACTGTGGAATTCTTTAGAAGATTATATAATAGTTTAGTTACTATCGAGAATATCAACAAATTATATAAATATTTTCTTGAAGAATATAAATTCCTTAATTAAATTGTGACCAACAAACTGGAAATATATATGTTATTTAATAACATGATACTATAAATTTATGTTTGCTATTAATATTGTTATTAATACATTGATATTGGGGGAAACAATCCACTTCTACTTTCTCCCTTTTCATTTGAAAATGTGTCAAGGTACTTAAAAAATGTGTGCATGTTGTGTGTCACCATTTTCATTTGGAAATATTGAATTGAACCATATGTTGACAACTGAAATTGTAAACCAATTAGAAATGCATAGCTTGGGTTACCAAGAATTCAGCTCAACAAAAGTTTTCATATTGCAATTGTACTGTATTTTTCAGAAGGACGACTTGACACCGTTCCAGAAAGTTCTCACAAAGTTCCTGTCAACCAATAGTCTGTACAGTGTCTGCCCGTGGCTCGATGAACTCGTCTCACTGGAAATTAGCCCTGACCAGCCAGAGCAGGGGTCAACAGAGCCATTTGTCTACAGACCTCCACTGCCGAAGATCACAAATCGCCCCCTGTCAACCTTCATCCAGATGAACCCAGGGGTGGCGGCCGCAGCCCGAGTGCTCAAGCTACCCGTCGGCTTCTTTTGGCAGATGCTGGACAGTGACGATGTCGCATTTGTGCAGAACATCAGCGACGATGCAGTCGATTATGACACACAGACCACAATGTCGCTGGTCTACAAGAAAGTGTACCGCGACCCACGAGCGATGATGGGTATCCTGAACAGGGTTCTACAGGAAGGACTTGACTTGGCTGGGATCCGGTTGCTGTTTCCCTGCCCTGAGGTGATCAATGTGTCTCGAGGGACGGGTCAGTGTAGAGGAGCAGACAGGGAGGGGAAGGTATCCCAACCGGACATGCTGAGTAACGTTGGTCCCATCCTTGCAATGGCTGTCCGAGGGACATTTGCGCGCACAGTTTGGCTGGACGCCATCGGTCCGTCCGATCCCGCGCTTGCCCGGATCACTGATCCCAACTCCCTGTGTGCCTTATACGGAGGGCAGTCGCGGGAAGAATGCCTCTTGTTCTGCCCCCGCAGTCCCATGAGGGTCATGGCTGAGTTGTGTCGCTGGTTTGGTGGCCGTGTTCCGGCCAGTGGTGTTGTGGATGCTGGGGTCAGTCGAAGGAAGGAGCCATCCAAGCGGTCAAAGAGAGACTCACAGATGGACACTGACCTCCCTGGACACAGGCCTCCAGCCACACTGACTGCAACGCTGCCAGCTGATGTGTTCCTGCTCATGTCCCCCCTCATGCCGGCCAGATGCACTGGTCAGTTACTGGCCACTGCCCAGCACCGGGGCTACCAACTGAGAGGCTTCAGGCAGCTCAAGCTGGGAGGCAAGAAGTGCACTGTTCTAGGTGAGTAGTGGTATTTAACCAAAAATTTTGCAATATTAACGGTGAAAAAAATGTGAATTTTTATTTGAAAAAAAATCTAGTATCGATGAAGACATGCTAGCTCGTGTGTGCAAATGTGTTATTTAATTTTTATGAATTCGTTGGACAAACTATTAAATTAATTTAAGTTCAGCTGAACTGAAATTCAGCAAACAATTTGCAAAAGTGGATATATATAATATATATATATATATATATATATATATATATATAACCTGCTTGAATATACTATGACATTAGGCTGTTCATTCTTTAGCAAGTTACCCGATCTAATGATCAAAGTAGTCTTTCAATGATATTCACTAAAGTACAGTGTTGGTACACAAGAAAGTACAGTGTTAGTACACACTAAAGTACAGTGTTACTATGCACTAAAGTACAGTGTTGGTACACAAGAAAGTACAGTGTTAGTACACACTAAAGTACAGTGTTACTATGCACTAAAGTACAGTGTTGGTACACAAGAAAGTACAGTGTTAGTACACACTAAAGTACAGTGTTACTATGCACTAAAGTACAGTGTTGGTACACAAGAAAGTACAGTGTTATTACACACTAAAGTACAGTGTTAGTATACACCAGTTTATTTAACCAACTATGCAATTTACATAAAGTTTTCACTCGCTACAGATTTAAACATCAGTAAACTTGCGATGGTCTAAATGAGTTGCGGAGGAGGTTTTAAATGATAAGTATGAGTAGTATTAAGAGAAGTGTTTGTGGAATTATTATTGTGTTTTATATGTTGTCTGTTTTATGATTCTTCTGTGTTATTTCAGTATCTAATATATTGATTATACAGTACATTGGTGAGATATTAGTAACACTCGCCATTTATAAGAGTTTAATTTGTGAAGATGAATGAATATATGTTAATGTAACAATTTACTGTCATCATAATATGATAACCAACAAATCTAGCAATGCGTACAGTACGTGTATTGTTAATTTGTTAACATGACACAACATTTAAAGCCACATTAAAACATTATTACTACTTATTTTGTTCATGTAGGGCTATGTGGAGACCAAACAGGATTGGTCACATTTTAAACAATTTATTGCAACTAATTTTGTTCATATAGGGCTATGTGGAGACCAGCCGGGGTTGTTCACCAGTAGCGGCTGCAGTGCGACTGGACTACCTGAGACAGTAGGCCTTGAATGCAGCCACCGTGACAGACCCTGCATGGTGATGCTGCTACACAAGGAGAACGCACTACATCATGTTGCCAGTCTCATTGAGGCCTTCATGGTGCAGCTGTCACTCAAGAACTTGCTCAGTGAGTCACAAATCTAGTCGTAAAGGTCTCTCTCCACAATTAGATTCGTTTTTGCTACGCTCGTTTCAGACTGATTTAATGAAAAATGCTTCAATGACATGCTGGCTCTCTCTAGTATCCACTATGACATGCTAGCTTTAGTATCCACAATGACATACTAGCTCTAGTATTCACAATGACATACTAGCTCTAGTATCCACTACAACATGCTAGCTCTAGTATCCACTATGACATACTAGCTCTAGTATCCACAATGACATGCTAGCTCTAGTATCCACAATGACATACTAGCTCTAGTATCCACTATGACATGCTAGCTCTAGTATCCACTACAACATGCTGGCTCTAGTATCCATTATGACATGCTGGCTCTAGTATCCACTATGACATGCTAGCTCTAGTATCCACTACAACATGCTGGCTCTAGTATCCACAATGACATGCTAGCTTTAGTATCCACTATGACATGCTAGCTCTAGTATCCACAATGACATGCCGGCTCTAGTATCCACAATGACATGCTGGCTCTAGTGTTCACTACGACATGCTGGCTCTAGTATCCACTATGACATGCTGGCTCTAGTATCCACAATGACATGCTGGCTCTAGTACACGTATACACTATGACATGCTGGCTATAGTACACGTATCTACTATGACATGTTGGCTCTAGTATCCACAATGACATGCTGGCTCTAGTATCCACTATCACATGCTGGCTCTAGTATCCACAATGATATGCTAGCTCTAGTATCCACAATGACATGCTGGCTCTAGTATCCACAATGACATGCTGGCTCTAGTATCCACTATCACATGCTGGCTCTAGTATCCACAATGATATGCTAGCTCTAGTATCCACAATGACATGCTGGCTCTAGTATCCACAATGACATGCTGGCTCTAGTATCCACTATCACATGCTAGCTCTAGTATCCACAATGACATGCTAGCTCTAGTATCCACAATGACATGCTGGCTCTAGTATCCACTATGACATGCTGGCTCTAGTGTCCACAATAACATGCTGGCTCTAGTACACGTATCCACTATGACATGCTGGCTCTAGTATCCATAATGACATGCTAGCTTTAGTATCCACAATGACATGCTAGCTCTAGTATCCACAATGACATGCTAGCTTTAGTATCCACAATGACATGCTAGCTCTAGTATCCACAATGACATGCTGGCTCTAGTATCCACTATGACATGCCAGCTCTAGTATCCACAATGACATGCTAGCTCTAGTATCCACTACGACATGCTGGCTCTAGTATCCATTATGACATGCTGGCTCTAGTATCCACTATGACATGCTAGCTCTAGTATCCACTACAACATGCTGGTCTAGTATCCACAATGACATGCTAGCTTTAGTATCCACTATGACATGCTAGCTCTAGTATCCACAATGACATGCCGGCTCTGGTATCCACTATGACATGCTGGCTCTAGTATCCACAATGACATGCTGGCTCTAGTACACGTATCTACTATGCCATGCTAACTCTATTATTATTAGAGAAGAATTTTTAAGCTCTGCCAAGTCATGGATTTCATCATTCGCTTGAAGAATATGAATTAAAATATGCTGTTTGAACAATGATACTTGGATTTTAGATTTATATTACCACATTTAAATGCATCAAATTCGTACATTATTGCCAACCATTTCTTGTTAAATCTTGTTAAATGATAGTGATGAGTTCTTTTCAAGAAATTCTTCCATTGTGAACTATACAGCCTCTGAAAAATATCGCCATTAATAAATATTAGCTTGTCAATGAATAATACTAAATCATAAATGCATGTTTAGCACTGCAAAATACACATGCACTTTTTAAAGGAAATATTTCCAATGTTTACATTACATTTGTTGCTGGAAATGTGACTTTTGACATGATTTGGTAGAAAAAGGCAGAACTCTTATGGAGATGATTCTAGTAACGGAACTTCTCCTGATTCAAAGCAATATCTGATGTTTCCAGTTTCATAGTGAGTTTTATTTTGTCAGCGGTTGCATTCTGTGCAATAACTGTTGTCACAATATCTCACCATGTACATATTTCTGGACTCTGGGAAGGTCTATTGACAATTTGACATTGTAAATAATGTAAGTTTATAATGCCATTTACGAATCCTTATAATGTGTGCCTTAATTACATATTACCACAGACTAGCTATTATAGCTGTGAAATGTTAATAGTAGCTATTATAGCTATGAAATCTTAATACTAGCTATAAAATATTAATAGGATAATTTTCCTAAAAGCAGTGCTTCTATTAAAAGAGTGATAATAATATAATAAAAATTGTGTTCTTATATAGTGCATACTCCTGTAGATAGGTCAACACGCTTTACAATAAGTAAATCAATTTAAATACAGTATACTTGATGACGCAAATTATTATAATAACCTATAATATAATATAATAAATTATTTCAGTATCACTGGTGGTGCCTTTTAGTATTGTGGAAAATTTTAGAACCACATGACATGAACCACATTCCATACTGTTTTTCAGCCACCATTCAGGCCAACTGCAACAAGCCTCTCAAGTCGGGCCTACTGTTCCACGCAGTCAGCTTCTCAGAGTCTGTACTGAATGCCCTTGGAGGCGACCTAGCACAGGTACAGAGGCTGCAATGTGTTTTTAATAAAATAATAATAATATATAAAAAAAGTCTGGGTGTAAACATAATCTTAGTAGTATAGAACACAGTGTGTAAATATAATAAATCAAATACATACAGTGCATGTATTTAACTGATGGCTCTATATACAACCAGAGGAGAAAGTGTGAACTTTCTGGCTCTATTTGTGCATCTATTAACTATTTAAATAAATTATAAAAAGAGTGCTTGTAGATGTAAATGTTAAGTATATCAAGGGTTTTTACTGTGAAGTCTAAGCACTCTATTAGTAGGCAATTCAACGTCTTCTAAGAATATTCTTGTTGTATTTGCTTTGCAACATTAAATGACTGATGAAGCAGAAGTTTTTTTTACATCTTCTGTTGTGTTTCAGGTGCCCAATGTAGATCTAGGATCAAGCCCGGGCTACATTGCCCCTAAACTGTACACAAACCCTGAAATGGAAGAGTTTGTGGTTCTCACCTTCACCGGACACGAGCGGTTGAAGAAGTTTGGACAGTTGCTCAGTAAGTGAACCTCACAATCTTGCTCTAACTAGCACAAGTACCCGTCCATGGGTAGGATAACGTGGTAGTTTCTTAAGTGACTGTCATAATAAATTTATTTTAACAATATTTCAGGATACACAACATTATCACAGATATAGCCATCTATGCCTTGGTTCTTGATGCTGCCAGTCAATATTTTGATGGCTTCTTGGAATCCAACTCTCAAAATTGCAACGTAACACTGGCAGTTATAGTAGCGTCTAGCAATGGTTTACTTAACTTGGAACAGTTGTAGAAAGTATGCATGACATTGTGAACAGTTGCACGTAATTGATCACACAGCATCGCCAACAATAATATGTAATAAATACAAAGGATAATTTGACTGTTAATAGAAAGAGTAGTAGTTATGTCTCATTTCTGGGTCATAGATGAAATTTTACGCCCGAGATACAAAGCGTTTAGGAGGAGCATACGTAAAAAAATGTCCATACTCTAGGTGGATTATACTTAGATTTGTTGGGATGTTTTTGAATGCTGATACCACTGATACTGCTTCAGTGTTCATGACAAAACATGTCATGTCCACTTGCCGCAGTAACCTCATAAATGGCATTGGTGGTTCAAATGCCAGTAAATTGTGAGACTTTCACATTGTTTGAGTAATGCAAGTACATGCTTTGCAGCAATGAAAACATGTGCATATGTAGACCCTTCTGACATTGAAGAGTTTGTTTGTCTGTGATCTTCTTCAGACTTATCTCATTCCTTGTGTAAGACATAACATGGCAACCTTCAGACTTATCTCATTCCTTGTGTAAGACATAACACGGCAACCTTCAGACTTATCTCATTCCTTGTGTAAGACATAACATGGCAACCTTCAGACTTATCTCATTCCTTGTGTAAGACATAACATGGCAACCTTCAGACTTATCTCATTCCTTGTGTAAGACATAACACGGCAACCTTCAGACTTATCTCATTCCTTGTGTAAGACATAACATGGCAACCTTCAGACTTATCTCATTCCTTGTGTAAGACATAACATGGCAACCTTCAGACTTATCTCATTCCTTGTGTAAGACATAACACGGCAACCTTCAGACTTATCTCATTCCTTGTGTAAGACATAACATGGCAACCTTCAGACTTATCTCATTCCTTGTGTAAGACATAACATGGCAACCTACTCAATGAATATCAAAAGGTTTACAGTGGATAACGAAACGATAACGAAACGAAATCAGCACTGACCCAATAACAAAAGCAGAATTTAGAACAGCGCTAAGGAAGATGAAAAACGGGAAAGCAGGGGGCAAGGACGAAATTACAGCAGAATTATTAAAAGCAGACATGAATACAACAGAGAAATGGCTTGTCAAATTATTCAGAACATTTTGGGAACAAGAGAAAGTGCCAAAAACGTGGAAGCAGGGACTGATCGTTTAAATACCGAAGAAAGGTGACCTGGCAGAGTGCGGGAATTGGAGAGGAATTACTTTGACATCTGTTTCTAGTAAAGTATTCGGAAGAGTACTCATTGACAGAATAAGAGATGGAGTTAACAGCAAGTTGAGAGACGAACAAGCAGGTTTCAGAAGTGGGAGAGGCACAGTAGAACAGATATTTATTTTATGAAATATTATAGAACAGGTAGTGGAATGGCAGGCAACTGTATACATCACGTTTGTGGATTTTGAAAAAGCATTTGACTCAGTGCACCGAGAGAGTATATGGAAAATTATGGAGAGCTATGGAATTCCATGCAAGATAATCCACATGATACAGATGTTATACGAAGATAGTGCATGTGTCAAAACTGGAGTTAAACAAGGAGATGTAATGTCTGGATTTATCTTCTTGATAGTAGCGGACTGGATAATGAGAAACACAACAGCGGGAAACAAAACAGGAATAAGATGGAACTTCACGTCAAAACTAGAGGACCTGGACTTTGCCGACGACATAGCACTCATGTCATCATGCTACACACACATGCAAACAAAGACAAGACAACTGAATCAATTTGCAGCAAGGACAGGACTAAGAATAAATAAAAAGAAAACTCAAATATCGAGGATAAACAGCAAGTGCGAAAACAGAATACTAATCGATGATCAAGAGCTAAAGGAAGTGGACAAGTATAACTACCTTGGTGCGAACGTTAGTAAGCAAGGAGGAGGCGGCGATGACATTGTTAACAGAATTTGTAAAGCGAGGGTATCCTTCATGAAACTAAAGCAGATATGGAGTTCAAATATATACACATTGAGATCGAAATTGAGGCTTTTTAACACACTTGTTAAACCAGTGTTGTTGTATGGAAGTGAAACATGGAAAATTAACGAAGGAGACAACAGAAAGTTAGATACATTTTTTGTCAAGTGTTTAAGACGAATCCTACAAATTCGATGGCCATACGTTGTATCAAATCGAGATATTCTGGCAAAAACAAAATTGAAGACAATCAGCACTGAGGTCAAGATAAGAAGATGGAAGTGGGTAGGACATATCCTACGAATGGAGAAGAACAGCAATTGTGAGACTGCACTGACCTGGACGCCTGAAGGTAAAAGAAAGGTTGGGCGACCAAAGACAACGTGGCGATCAACTACTGAAAATGAAAGACGTATACTGGGGTGGAATAGCTGGAACGAAGCCAGACGTGTAGCAGCTGACAGAACAAGATGGAGGAGATTCACTTCGGCCTTATGGGCCACTGGGCCCGAAGAGGATAGGTAGGTACTTCTATTGCTTGTACAGAAGTTTTTGTTAAAACAATTCCTACAAAAACAGTAAATGAAGCGATACCCAGATTACAAACTAAAGGACAAACCTATATTGCAGTGGACAGGTAAGAGACATGTTAACATAACCAGAAAATAACTCGTCATATTTGATCTTTGTAGGTCGTCTTCAAAACATGTTGCCTTACAGCAAGAGTCAGCTGCCAACTTCTGTAGGAGAGGGCTTTGAGGTGCTTGGCCTGAAGTGGCTGCCCAGTCTCAACAGTCAGCAGGCCAGACAGCTGACTCCATTCGAAGTGGGCGACAAAGACTGGAAGTCCAGTATACATACACTTACATCTGGTAAGTGAACATACGCTTACATCTGGCAAGTGAACATACACTTACATCTGGTAAGTGAACATACACTTACATCTGGCAAGTGAACATACATTTACATCTGGTTAGTGAACATACACTTACATCTGGCAAGTGAACATACATTTACATCTGGTTAGTGAACATACATTTACATCTGGTAAGTGAACATACACTTACATCTGGTATGCACACTTATATCTGGTTAAGTGTACATAATGTTAAGTGTACATGCTTTTACATCTGGTGAAAAAATACACACAATGTAATTGTATATCTTGAAAGTTTACATACACTTAAATCTGGTGAGTGTACACACGTATATCTGGTAAGTATATATACAGTTATATATGTAGTTGTACATTACATTAAGTTTCAGACATGCAAATGCAGGATATTTATGCGTACATCAAAGGGTCTCGGTGTATCCAAATTGTATTGTACGTCAGTCGGAGTATTCCACATCTGCACCACTAATTTTTCAAATTACCACCAGATCAGCAACTAGAACATCTGGAAATTCCGACAAGCTAATACTCCAGACTCCCTTCAGTGTAACTCATATTCTTGTAGTGACTCTGATCTGGCTAGTTAATACATTCACTGATTATTTGTAGAATTACATATTAACATTTTTTAAAGTCTGGTAGCTAATATTGCCACTTACATGTTTATATCTTATTGTATATTATTACTTTATTCTGTAGCAGTCTATGCTTTACACATGACCAGTTGTAAAATCTGATTTCATTGTAGTTTTTCTTTTTTATATTGTTATTAAGTAGGATATAATGGTCTTATGATTTTTTTATATTAAAAAAAAATATGTTTACTGTGGAAGCATGTTTTTTATTGTAATGGTGACACTTTATCAATCCTGTATGTATATGCGTGTGTGCGTGCGTGCGTGCATGCGTGCGTGCTTGCATGCATGCATGCGTGCCTGCATGCATGCGTATTATTATTACACTGTGGCTAACCTGAAAGTGATGCCTGGCTTCAGAGCCTGCGGTTCTAATGTTACTTCGGGGTGTGGACGCCTTCTGTCGGGTACGCTCCTTCATCGCTGGGCTACATGTGGGACACCCCCACGGAATGGGGCAGCCCCACATCCCTCTGGACAGCCTCATGTCTCCCACCCCAGACATCGCCTACCAACAGGCCGTGCTGTTCTTCCACAGACGAGAGTTGTACTCTGATCCATCCACCAGATGGCTACTGCAGTACCTCCCTCCGCACCGAGGCGTCGCACAGGGCAGGTTAGTGCCGAGTTTGTCCGAGGTTACTTCTTAAATTGATATCAGGTATAGAAACAATTCATTTGACAATATTTGCCAAGAAACAGGTGTTTACAATAGATAGATAACATTGATAAACATTTATTTATTATAATGAGTTGCATTCATTTTGACATACCATATTCGACCTAACAAGGACACAGTATGTTTGAAAAAAAATTGGGCCATGGAAAAATGTCAAGGAACCTGTTCTTATAAGAGTACACCAAAATTAGTTTCTTTAGACAATAAGGCAACTGTTTAGCACTAGTGATGTCATTTGGTGTCTAACGCAGAACAACTGAAAAGTGGTGCCAACTGTTTTACACCAGATGGCGACAGTTGTTCCACACTAGTCAAATTACAATAATTATGGCTCCTGCTTATTAAAAAAGGGGGTGTATGCTAATAAGGGCATGTATACTTAATAGGTCGAATACGGTGCGCTACTTACAATATTCTGTATTGTGGTTTATCCTATCGTCTCGCCATTACACATGGCTGCGACGACTTTCGGTCCCAAAGTGGCGATGTCACAGTAACTGCACACATTGGAGAAGTTTGCTATTCATTCACCTATTGGCAATTAAAATTGTATACAGATTTAAGACTAGTCCTTTGGTTTTGGGCTCATTTGAGCTCGGATTCCCGAGGACTGTTGAATAGAAATGATCGTAGTGCATTGTGTTGTGTCCTGGCAGGACTGGCTTCACAGGTTGAGGTATGATGGGTATTTGAGTTATCAAATTTCAAGTATGCTCTGCTGGTATAAATGTTGCACAAACATCAAAGTGGCTAGATTGTTTGTCTGTGATCTTCTTCAGACTTATCTCAAGCAGAATATGTTGTTTGGAGTTTATTACGGACCATTCCAGAAGGGCATGATATGAAATAATTTACACCAGCAGTATAAATGAATACCTGGCCATAAACGATGAATACATGTGAACGAACAATCTTTGCGCAGTAATTGCAGAATGGCTGAATACTTTGATCGTTGCTAAGGCCTGGATACTACACTGTATAACAACTGATGATTTTTTTATTTTTGACTAACTCATTTATTATTATAATTCTAGTACCACCAAAACTAAACGAAGCCCTGGACAGCGTTCAGATGGTGACCTGGTCAGCTCCAATGGCTTGAGTGAAGAGTCAGTGTTTGAGTCGATGCTGTGCGGCCCACGGCCACTGTGTACTCTGCTTCTGTTGAAACCTGAGGCCGTCACCCAGGGGCTGGGGAAACTGCTGAAGAGACTCAGTCACGAGGGGTTTGTGGTTGTCGCGCTGAGACTTCAGTGTCTGACAGACGACCTTGCAATCAGAGTGGTCCCCGAGGAAGATAAACAGGTGCTGTCTTATTTCTAACTGTTATATTTGTAAATCTTAATGCTAAAATACATTTATAATTTATCATATGTCCGCTTGATTACATATGTATGTATGAATGTACATCAATATATATCAATATATATATATATATATATATATATATATATATATATATATATATATATATATATATATATATATATATATATATATATATATATATATATATATGTAATGCATATACATATTTAAATTGTTACAAATGTGTGTGTGTTGTATGCTGATGAATTGCTAGTTACTGTGGTGATCATCATGTGACAGTTGATTGGTTTACACATTTGGTTTTAATATATGAGATGGTGGGTCAGATAAGTATGTCTGAGTCTGTTTGAGCTTATTCAGTTTTGCATTTACCAAAGGTAAACTACTGCAGCACAATAAACATGTTATTAATTCTTATCAAAATGGCATTACAAATTTGAACAGTAGTGAAAATTTGCAAAAGAAGATGAGTAAGTATTTGGGACTTCCCTCATACTTGTCAGTACAATGTCAACAATGCCAAATGTTAATCAGACATTGTATATTTAAGGAGAGACATTCTGCAAAATTAAAGGTTTTTTTAAATTTCAAAGCCGACCACTTAAGATGTTGTGGAAATCACCACGAGTCGTCAGGATGAATAAAAGTGTTTTTTCTTCATTTTTTATCATTTGGTTTCCATGCATGTCTTGGTCTTTGGTAGGTATCTTTCAACATGAATCACTTATGGTATGCTATTTCAGATCAATCACAGTTATAGTAAATGTGCAATGTGACAGAGAATTTGTATCAAAAATATATTTTGCTGATTTTTTTTATATAATTCCAAGTAATAACTTAAACGACTAAATGATGACTATACAAAATTATGACTTCATGTTTTTATTGTACATAGTAAACTACTGCCGAAACAGATTGTTTAATTTATTTATAAGATGAATCAGTTAATAAAAATTTTACCCTACATGCAGGATGAGGAGTCATGCAGGTCACATGTGAGTCACATGACATCCGGACCGTGCCTACTGCTGAGTGTACAGCGGGAGAATGCGGTCAAGAAGTTACTTAACTTAATCGGGCCGGAAGACCCCAAAGTGGCCAGAGTGAAGAACTGTGGCTACTGGAGGGCCATATTTGGTCAGAACTGTGTCGCCAACGGACTGTATGGTGGGTGGACACAGAACTGTATTTGTTTTGTGACAAGTGTTCTTTCAGATAATATGACATCACATAAAGCACATAAAGCATATTTTGTAGCAGAACTGTGCTTGTGGAAAAATATTATTTCATAGCATAGCATAGTTTTGAGTGGCTAAAGTAGGCCATTGATGCTGCATCAAAGTTCATCTATTGTAATTCTTGATGTCACAATATATTTTTCAGAGTTCCATGCTTTATGAGTACGTATCTTAAAATGGTTAAGCATTTCTGCATTAGCAATCTGATCTGGGAGGCTGTTCCACGCATTGACGACCCTGGTACTGAATGCCAGGTTTAGCTGTTGATTTACACGTACCGGTTATGTGTTCCTTTCCCAACAATTGGTTGTAGCCATGGCCATAATTCATAAAATAATCATTGAAATATTAACATTCTCTTGGTGAAGGTGTTCGACCAGTAAAGAAATAATCCAGTGAATTTATTTTGTTTAAAACACAAATATTGTTCTTACTCTGATGTTCAAACGACCTTTGGCAACCATCAGTTTTTTCTTCAGCAAATGAAGAACTCAATGTCGTTGAAACGTTAATGTAAGCAAAAAAAATAGTTGTGCTTTAAAAAAATTTCGGTCATTGCGTACATTATTTTGTTTAAAAATTCACTTGCCAATATTACATTGGTTTCTTTGAAGTTTAGATTGGCAATGAATTGCACATGTAATAATTTGATAGTTGAAGGTGTAAAAGTAATTGTTATTTTATGTAATGCCTGCACGCAAACATAAGTTAAAATGATATTCAAATGTTGTAGGTTCAGGAAGCTATGCCAAGGCTGTGGAGGAACAGAAAGTCTTCTTCCCTGATGGACTTTGCTGCAAGGAAATGCCAGACCTCAAAATTGACATGGTACGTTGCCACAAAGACACAGTGAAGCAGTGATAGTTGCTTTTTAGAAAATATGCCTGTAGAATTTATAGTGAAACTTTGAGGAAGAACAAATGTTTCACAGCATTTCTAATAAATCGCAACATTTATATAGCACCATATTCACCGAGTGCTCTATGGTGCATTGCATCACACTATTACTTGAAGATATATAGAGATATATTTAAAAGAGATATATTTGTAAATAAAACAATAAATGTAAGACTATATAAAAATTTTCTGCATGGAACATAATATTATGAAACATGAAAAACGTGATAAAACAGCGATACACATTAGACAGAATTAGAAAGACCCTTTCAACAGTCAAAGCAGTTCTACATATTCTTATTTCTATAAAAATGTCTATTCTTTTGAAACTTCATCCTCAACTGATTTAGCCAATCGTGAATACGGTTTGTTGATGTCCTAATATGTAGTGTGTGAATAGCTTAAGTAATATCTGCAAAAGTGTGGGTTTTTTTTAAATCAGAAACAATTGACTTTATTTGTTAGATCTGGTAAGGCTCAAAATAGTGGATATCAAAAATGGTAAACACTTTATGGGGGGGGGGTCAAGGCTGATCATGGGCGTGACTTCCATCCTCTCACCGATCATATGATAAAGCTATGAAATTTCACCAAGGGCAAAATTTTTGCGTTTTCAGCGTTTACATTTTCACTTCAATAAATTCTGTATGCAGAACTAAATAATTTAATAGTTTGTCTGATGATTTGACATAAACTACATAGAAAAGTTGCACAAGCAAGCTAGCATGTCGTAGTTGATACTAGGTAGGTTTTAATTTTCGCAAAATTAATTTGAAATTAGACGAGCAAAAGAATTGAATTGATGAGGCAGCTTTAAGTGAAAGCCAGATTGCAATAAAACCAGAACTATATGGCATTACCAAGTCAAGGACTATATAATGAGTCAAGGACTATATAATGAGTCAAGGACTATATAATGAGTCAAGGACTATATAATGAGATCCATTCAACCCATGAAGATTAAATTTAGATGCTTTTAGTGTTTATTCTTCTACTTTCTCGGTTTCCAGCATATTACTATTGTTATTGTGCAATACTAAACTTACATCCTTCGGTTTAAAGCAAGTATTACTACAGGTCAACCTCCACACATGCGTGAACATGTACCCCCCCTGCAGTGACTTAACTTTTATGTGCAGATTTTACACAAATTTATTTTATTTGGAAAACTCCCAATATTTGTCAAGAATTCAGTTGCCAATTCAATTCAATTGTGGATACTATTTGGTGATGAAATTTGAACACGATAACTTTCGTTTTTGCTTGGAACTATGTTACGTCTCTGAAGTGGACAAATGCTATGTGTAGCAACAATGGCGTCGCCCAGCTTACTAATCATACCACTTCGCCAGCCATCCATTTTGAATTGATAAGTTGTGGCAGTGACATAGATAAATCATAGCTGCTGTATGTATTGTATTTACGCTGTACTGTACTATACTGTAAGCCTCAAGGAAAGACAATATTGATAAGATTTCAAACAAATGCTCAAGAATTCTAAACAAATTAAAACATTATTTGCCACTACACTTGATATTAATGTTATGTAATTCATTGATACAACCACACCTAAATTACTGCATTATGGCATGGGGTTATAAGTGTGAAAGAATTATTAAACTCCAAAACAAGGTGATTAGAATAATAAGCTTAAATAACTGGCCCAATTTTCAAACAACTAAACATTCTTAAAGTAAAAGACAGTTTACACACGCTAGAACTTAAATATTTTATTATAAATTTATACACAATAAACTACCTGTATATTTACAATAACTACCATTAAACCCAAATAATAGCATACACAGTTATAATACCCGGGGCAAGGCAGACATACATATAAATAGAACAAATCACGAATTTGCTAAAAGTTCTCGTCTATTAAATAGCATTCCAGATACAGTAAAAAAGAAAATAGAAGCACACAGTTTAAAAGGTTTCAATGCACAATTTCAGACTGCTTCATCTGGTACTGTACTGTCACACCCCTGGTACTGTACTGTCACACCCCTGGTACTGTACTGTCACACCCCCTGGTACTGTACTGTCACACCCCTGGTACTGTACTGTCACACCCCCTGGTACTGTACTGTCACACCCCTGGTACTGTACTGTCACACCCCCTGGTACTGTACTGTCACAACCCCTGGTACTGTACTGTCACACCCCCTGGTACTGTACTGTCACACCCCCTGGTGCTCTCAAGAAATATAAATCAGTAAATACATTCTGTGCCTGATGTAAACAGGAATGACACAGGTATTTTGAATTTTAATTTACTATCCACAAATATGCTTTATAAATATTCCTAAATATTCAAATAACATACATTTTATTTAAAGTATAATAATGAATAATTAATTAGAATAAATAGTAGTTATGAAGAGGATGACTTCTACGATAGCGACCAAGCTTGGTCTTAGTATGAGTCTCCCTCACCCATAACTGTTTTGTCATATTACCTACTTTATATTACATACGAATATACACAAAAATAGTGTTTTTTTGGGGTGTTTAATTGAAATTGTCATGGCATTGTATGTATGTATGTATCAATTCTATGTATTTATGTTACTGTTTGGTATGGGTGAAAATAAAGCACAATAATCACGTCAATCAAATCAATCTGTCTGTAGATGACATGTCAGGCCGTCGACTCTGTAGCAGACAGAGTTGTCAGTCAGGAGCGTCACATTGTGACTGTCACAGACAGTGACTGTCAGGGACAGACACGACCTGCCAGCAGCAGCAGCACCAGCAGCACCAGCAGCACCAGCAGCACCAGCAGCACCAGCAGCAGCACACATACAGGTACCACCATTGTGAAAGTTCATTCTTGAGAAGTTGTTTTAACCTACTACTAGATCCACACATGGACTAGTGCTTTGAGGAGGAAATAATTACATTCACGTAATAAAAAAATTATAATGTTTGATAAAACCAGTATAATAATATTCCCCCACTGGAAATATTCAAAATGTTCAACCCGCACAGGTATTTGTCTGTGTTTGGTTGGGGAAGGACGACTACCTTAGATTCATGCTATTTTCTGTCTTAGGAGGTTGTATGGCATTGATATGTTTTTATGCAATAACCAACACAAGTCCGATGTAGTAGAGATTGAAAAGGGCCAAATAAATGACGTTTTATTGCAAAGTGGACTGCTTATCACGCAGCCACTTTGGGAAGCACATTAACAGGAATGTGAGCTCCTCAAAGCATACCAGACAGGAACTGAACACATGTACAGTCCCGTCCGGCAAGTTTCTCAGAGCCCACATTCCTACAGGCATGACGATAACATATATACATCAAGAAGTCGTCATGAACATGTAATGCAAAGAATGCAGACATTCCACCACCAATACACAAATTTAATTACAAACAGGTGGGGCCATTTCGCCACAAGGTCACCCACAAACATGTGATCACCCCACCGCGACCTTGAGGAAACTAATCTTGTAATTTTAGTTTCTACATCATGCCAGGATGTCAAGGTACATCCTCTGGGATTCCAGATATGATACACCTTTTAAATCCTCAGTTTGATTTCTTCCGTGGTCTCATTCAGAATTATTTTACGAAAAATCTAACTGATCTAGTATCGACTATGACTGTTTGATGCCTTAGGAGTGTTGGCCAGTATTCTACACAAGACAAGATATGCTGGCTTGTTTGTGCAAATGTGTTATTTAGTTTTAGTGAAATCATCGGACAAACTACTAAATTATCTTTCAGCGAAAAAAAGGCAAATATTGTCTGGCTCTGTATATGCTACAACATAAGACTATTGACACTTGCACAAGTTACCTAATCAAAGTAAATTCTTTTGATGATTTTAACAACTACGTGCACTCTTATTAAGCCGACTGTGCATATTACTTAAACTATTCACTCACTACTTATTACTTAAACTATTCACACACTACATATTACTTAAACTATTCACACACTACATATTACTTAAACTATTCACACACTCCATATTACCTAAACTATTCACACACTACATATTACTTAAACTATTCACACACTACATATTACTTAAACTATTCACAAGCTACATATTACTTAAACTATTCACACACTACATATTACTTAAACTATTCACACACTCTATATTACTTAAACTATTCACACACTACATATTACTTAAACTATTCACACACTACATATTACTTAAACTATTCACACACTACAAACTTAAGTATCACTAAACCTGATTCGTTATAGGCTAAATCAATTGAGGAGTTTTATTGGTTCATGATGCTGTACGTGGTTGTGTGTGGCTGTAGGTCTGAGGCTGAGCACTACCGCCCTGGGGTGTCTCACCCAGACCACCTGTGTCCTGCTCACCCCCGCCCTGCTGCAGGCCCAAGGAGGCAGGGGCAAACACTTCCCCTACGTCGACATCATGGAGGCTCTCCTCAAGAACAGGTCAGTGGAAGGTTATTCCATCCTCGCCAGCCAGGGGTGGTAGTAGTGCTACAGTGCAGATCGACCTATTCAAACATGGATTTGTCCATGTATCCCACGCCCTGTGCATGTATGATGAATAATTGTTGTTTCGTACCACTTCCTGTCTTGGTCAACATGTTTTTGGGAACTAGACGTGACGTGCACAAATTTCAAAGAGCATTCCCATGAAATTCTCTTCATTATCTGTCCGACCAGCAACGATGTGTCCACTACCAATTTAAGTTAAGTTCCTGTATGCGAGCTCCTAAGATCTTTGCGACGGCTGCTGTTAGTTAATTCAACAACAGTAAGTTCCACGTTTCAGCAAGTTAATACGCCAGGGGTACTGATGTAGTAGATGCCCTTCGCACTGTGGATGGCGCATTCAACTGTCAGTGTAGCAGTCTGTGCAAGTTCTGGCTCACCTAACTCTGTAGTCGTTGTTATTATTGTGCTTTACTCTAGTTATTCCAAAAACAAAACGGTCATTGTTATATATTTTTTATGTATTCATAATACACTGAGATTGGGTAGAAACAGTGGGTGGGCGGGCAGGTGGGTGGGTGAGCTTGCGGACAGGCAGGCGGGCGGGTGGGCAGGTGGGCGGGTAGGCTTGCGGGCAGGTGGGTGGGTGGGTGCGCTTGCGGGCAGGCAGGCAGGCAGAAATGTTCTTTATTTGACCTATTCAATTCTATAATGATTAATGTTAAATACAATGTAATTTACAACAGTACATTCACAATATATGTATATAATGTTTTGTACATGTTGTTGCAACACGGGATTACTATTGGGTAAATTACGTATAGATATTACACACATATCAAACAAGGGTTCCGGAAACTCCCATTAAGGCTATCAACTAGCCACTATCACAGATGCCACCATATGTCAATTAAGTACAACATTCTAGAGTATGCCATAACAGCGCAAATACTGACGCATTCTAGGTTATAAAAACATGAGTGTGTAGAATGGTTCATTGTCCAACCAGTAAGTTGCACTGGTCAGCTATGTCCACTACATTCTCTGTTGGTTCTCTAGGTTTCAGCTGGTCGGATGCCGTATGCTGTGGCTTTCCAAGGAACAAGCGGAACATTGTCTCCATCTCTACGAGGCTGGGTCCTTCTCACTGGTAACATCTAGCATTCTTGTTATTCTCTTGGTTAAATATCTTTCGGAGTTCCTCAGTTCTATTTTCTATCACTCATCTTACTTCAGACTCATTTCACACAAAAATCAAACCTATCTACCATCCACAGCGACATGCTAGCTCCAGCATCAACTGCGACATGCTAGCTCAAGCATCCACTGCGACATGCTAGCTCTAGCATCCACAGCGACATGCTAGCTCCAGCATCCACTGCGACGTGCTAGCTCTAGCATCCACAGTGACATGCTAGCTCTAGCATCCACTACGACATGCTAGCTCTAGCATCCACAGCGACATGCTAGCTCTAGCATCCACAGCGACATGCTAGCACTAGCATCCACTGCGACATGCTAGCTCTAGAATCCACTGCGACATGCTAGCTCTAGCATCCACTGCGACATGCTAGCTCTAGCATCCACTGTGACGTGCTAGCTCTAGCATCCACTGCGACATGCTAGCTCTAGCATCCACTGCGACATGCTAGCTCTAGCATCCACTGCGACATGCTAGCTCTAGCATCCACTGCGACATGCTAGCTCTAGAATCCACTGCGACATGCTAGCTCTAGCATCCACTGCGACGTGCTAGCTCTAGCATCCACTGCGACGTTGCTAGCTCTAGCATCCACTGCGACATGCTAGCTCTAGCATCCACTGCGACATGCTAGCTCTAGCATCCACTGCGACATGCTAGCTCTAGCATCCACTGCGACATGCTAGCTCTAGCATCCACAGTGACATGCTAGCTCTAGCATCCACTGCGACATGCTAGCTCTAGCATCCACTGCGACATGCTAGCTCTAGCATCCACTGCGACATGCTAGCTCTAGCATCCACTGCGACATGCTAGCTCTAGTATCCACTACGACCCTAAACTATAAAATGGGAGATACTGTTCTGGGTACTACTGTAAAAGAAAAGGACTTTGGAATAACAATAAGCACTGATATGAAAGTTTCAGAGCAGTGTGGAATTGTAGCTTCAAAGGGTAATCAAATTCTTGGGTTGATTAGGAGAAACATAACATACAAGGAAAAAAGCTAATTATACCTCTATATAAAGCAATAGTTAGACCTCATTGTATAAAAGCGTGGAGACCGTATCGTAAGAAGGATATAGATACGCTTGAACGCATACAAAGGAGAGCAACTAAAGCTATTCCAGAACTGAGAGACCTTAGTTATGAAGAACACCTGAAAGAATGTAGTTTAACAACTCTAGAGACTAGGAGGTTAAGAGGAGATCAGATTGAAGTTTTTTAAGATATTGGATGGGTATGAAAATATTGATAGAAATATGTTTTTATCACTCAAGAAAGATAGTAGAACTAGATGACATGAGGTAAAATTAGTAAAGGATCATTGTAGATTGGATATCAGGAAATACTCGTTCTCACACAGGACAATAAATGAATGGAACAAATTGTCTACAGATTGTGTAACTGCTAGCAGCGTGAATATGTTTAAAAACAAGGTTGACACATATCTCAGGAGGGCGGGTAACACGTAGATGAACATTGTTGGACTCTCGATAAACCAATGGTTTCCTTGTCCACTTACCATCTGGGCCTTTGGCTTGGATGGCAAATTTTTTTAAATCTTGCTTGGTGAGGATGCCATTCCTTCCTTACCGTCTCTGTTGCTGTTCTAGGTGCCTCGGCTCACGTTAGGCCCCAGTATCGTTCTGGCGCTGCAGAGAGATAACGCCATTGTGTTGTTTGACACTCTGCTGGGGAGGTCAGTTCTCAGCACTTCAATAACATTCTGGCGTAGCTATGTTACCCCTTGTGTAGCAGGGGTGTACAGCTTAATTTCCTTATTGATATAACAGTTACATTGTTTGAGTTAACAATACATTCTTTGAATTAACAATACATTCTCTGAGTTAGCAATACATTCTTTGAATTAGCAATACATTCTTTGAGTTAGCAATACATTCTTTGAATTAGCAATACATTCTTTGAGTTAGCAATCAATACATGTTTTTGGTAATGATGAAATTAGGCCAAATACATGAGAATTTATTTACAAGATGATAACTTTGTAATGTGACTACACAGCATAACAATCGCAGTGAGAATTGCAGAATATTATGTGTAACTGAGGATCTCATGTTTTCTGGTTTATGTTAATAAAGTCTCAATGGATTCAACCATGGCAATATATGTTGATCTTAGTCAGACATGTTTTCTTGAATTAAATTGTGATGTATTCTTATTGTAATATGCATTTGAAATTAGTGCAATAACAATTGTTCATTATATTTCTAGTGTCTACGATAAAGAATCTCTGTACTACAAATACAACAGCCACATCATGCGATCAAAAGATACCAAACAGGTTTGTTTACTCATTCCGTTGCTGCCGTTATAGTAGTTGCTATGTTTGTGTCACACTTGGCAGTGGCTCATGCTTTAGGGGGATGTCAATGTGTTTACTGTTTATCTATCTTGTCTCACACTTGGCAATGGCTCATGCTTTAGGGGGATGTCAATGTGTTTACTGTTTATCTATCTTGTCTCACACTTGGCAATGACTCATGCTTTAGGGGGATGTCAATGTGTTTACTGTTTATCTATCTTGTCTCACACTTGGCAATGACTCATGCTTTAGGGGGATGTCAATGTGTTTACTGTTTATCTATCTTGTCTCACACTTGGCAATGACTCATGCTTTAGGGGGATGTCAATGTGTTTACTGTTTATCTATCTTGTCTCACACTTGGCAATGACTCATGCTTTAGGGGGATGTCAATGTGTTTACTGTTTATTTATCTTGTCTCACACTTGGCAATGGCTCATACTTTAGGGGGATGTCAATGTATTTACTGTTTATCTATCTTGTCTCACAATTGGCAATGACTCATGCTTTAGGGGGATGTCAATGTGTTTACTGTTTATCTATCTTGTCTCACAATTGGCAATGGCTCATGCTTTAGGGGGATGTCAATGTGTTTACTGTTTATCTATCTTGTCTCACACTTGGCAATGGCTCATGCTTTAGGGGGATGTCAATGTGTTTACTGTTTATCTATCTTGTCTCACACTTGGCAATGGCTCATGCTTTAGGGGGATGTCAATGTGTTTACTGTTTATCTATCTAGTCTCACACTTGGCAATGGCTCATGCTTTAGGGGGATGTCAATGTGTTTACTGTTTATCTATCTTGTCTCAATCTTGGCAATGGCTCATGCTTTAGGGGGATGTCAATGTGTTTACTGTTTATCTATCTTGTCTCACACTTGGCAATGGCTCATGCTTTAGGGGGATGTCAATGTGTTTACTGTTTATCTATCTAGTCTCACACGTGGCAATGGCTCATGCTTTAGGGGGATGTCAATGTGTTTACTGTTTATCTATCTTGTCTCACACTTGGCAATGGCTCATGCTTTAGGGGGATGTCAATGTGTTTACTGTTTATCTATCTTGTCTCACACGTGACAATGGCTCATGCTTTAGGTGGATGTCAATATGTTTACTGTTTATCTATCTTGTCTCACACTTGGCAATGGCTCTTGCTTTAGGGGGATGTCAATGTGTTTACTGTTTATCTATCTTGTCTCACACTTGGCAATGGCTCATGCTTTAGGGGGATGTCAATGTGTTTACTGTTTATCTATCTTGTCTCACACTTGGCAATGGCTCATGCTTTAGGGGGATGTCAATGTGTTTACTGTTTATCTATCTTGTCTCAATCTTGGCAATGGCTCATGCTTTAGGGGGATGTCAATGTGTTTACTGTTTATCTATCTTGTCTCACACTTGGCAATGGCTCATGCTTTAGGGGGATGTCAATGTGTTTACTGTTTATCTATCTTGTCTCACACTTGGCAATGGCTCATGCTTTAGGGGGATGTCAATGTGTTTACTGTTTATCTATCTTGTCTCAATCTTGGCAATGGCTCATGTTTTAGGGGGATGTCAATGTCAATGTGTTTACTGTTTATCTATCTTGTCTCACACTTGGCAGTGGCTCATGCTTTAGGGGGATGTCAATGTGTTTAGTGTTTATCACTCCTTACTTTGAACACATGGCATTCTTTAAGACTATATTTTACATAATGTTTTACATAATCATCTTTGTTTATAAATTGTTTAGATTAATCTCCTGGCCATCATTTCTGTGCTAAAATATATCTGTATGTTGAATGAACTGTTGACAAACGTGCTGTTGTCTTTCTGTTACAGGCCATGCAACAACTCTGCTTCTTCTTTGACACACTCTGTCCCAGCGCCCACACACAGATTGTTGTTGCTGAGTGACGCTCCCTCTCAGCGCCCACACACAGATTGTTGTTGCTAAGTGACACTCTCTTAGTGCCCACACACAGATTGTTGTTGTAGAGTGACACTCTCTGGGCACCCCACACAGATTGTTGTTGTAGAGTGACACTCTCTGGGCACCCCCACACAGATTGTTGTTGTAGAGTGACACTCTCTGGGCACCCCCACGCAGATTGTTGTTGCAGAGTGACACTCTCTGGGCACCCCCACACAGATTGTTGTTGTAGAGTGACACTCTCTGGGCACCCCCACACAGATTGTTGTTGTAGAGTGACACTCTCTGGGCACCCCACACAGATTGTTGTTGTAGAGTGACACTCTCTGGGCACCCCCACACAGATTGTTGTTGTAGAGTGACACTCTCTGGGCACCCCCACACAGATTGTTGTTGCAGAGTGACACTCTCTGGGCACCCCCACACAGATTGTTGTTGTAGAGTGACACTCTCTGGGCACCCCCACACAGATTGTTGTTGCAGAGTTACATGCAGTCTTCACCGAACAATTGTAGCAGAATGGAATAACCCTTTCTATTTATAATACCCTGATCTCAATATCTAATCAACTGCCCTATCTATCTATCTATGATTCCTTTCCCAACCTCACCCAAGAGACTACAAACCTGGCACGTGCATCTAAACCATTACAATCAGTCTCAACGTCTTGATTAGTTTTTCCAAATACTGACTCAATCCTACCCTCGTTTCATGAGTTTTGTACAGGTAGTCTGCGAAGTAGAACAGCGTGAGTTTTTTTTCTAGGCCACCCATATACATTGTGATGTATGAATAATTGATGAAGTGCCTTGTCATTATGTGTATATTATGCAACTCCATCATGTCTACGTCATTCCACTGAACAGTTCCATATTTGGTTGTGTTTCACCTAATATGAAGTTTTATTGTATTTTCTCCTATTGTTCAATGATACTATTGCGCATGTGGTAGCTGTTATCTGTTAACTGTGATAAATAGTATTCAATTGTGTATTTATGTAGTATTTTGTTAGTGACATTCCGAATGAGTTTAGTTGTTCGTTCAGGTCGTCACAGGTTAGCAGAATTGTCTGAGGTACGCGTGGGCATTTCTCACGTGGCTCGTCTTGTCTGAACAGTTGGAGCACGAGTGTGTGATCTATGCAAAGTCATTCCTGAATCGTTTAAGTTAAGATACGTTGTTATTGCATTGTGCTCCATGCATGTTATTGCATTGTGCTCCATGCATGTTATTGCATTGTGCTCCATGCATGTTATTGCATTGTGCTCCATGCATGTTATATTTATGCTGTGATATGTGAAGTGTGTTGCTGACGAATGTGGTCATATTTGCTACCATCAACCTCTATAATACATGCTGAATTACAGTTTTTTTGCAACGGCCGACTTCGTCCTGGCTAAAATAGCAGTTGCATCTACAGCCGACCCACAAAGGCGATATAGATTATACTTGTTGTACCTGAGATTGGATCCATGCCATATTTTTTTTATTTCCGGTATCCGCACCCGATGTGGTTTGCCAATAACTATAGTTAATTAAACACTGGACAAAATGCCCATTGCAACGAGAAACGACAGTTGTGGACGCCGCAGGGTCGTACCACAAAATTAATTAAAGTAGCCTGTCTGTGTAACTATTACCTGGTCTCTTGGCTAGGTACATACCTTTATACATATACCTTTGTACCGAACAACAAAAGAAACGTGAATAGTTTAACAGGTTTTGAAGGTGTATGTCGGCGGGGCACTAATTCACCGCTTATAAAATTATGCCTCTGGTGGTGTCCAATGATGTTCCGAACGGATTCATTGACATTGGCGCTATGGAACATATCCAGCGGACACGATGAATATGGCGGTCTTGTCTTATAGTAGTTACCCGATGTTGCCCAGTTCATGGTATACCCCAGTGGCAGGAGAAGCCACTGGAGTGACAAGGTTAGCACTACTAACATTAGTGTTTCCTGTTACTCGTTTGGACCGGATGAACAATGCCGAGTTTTTGTTCACCACACAAATTTCAGCTGCAGCGCTTACGTGCGCCCTACACGAGTTATTCGACTTGATCGATACATCGCATATCGCTACGCGCGCCCTACACGAGTTATTCGACTTGATCGAGACATCGCATATCGCTGCGTAATGCTGTGTAATAAAAGTTAGGCGAGCTCATTATGTGCGTGACAAAAACATATGTTAATATATTCGCGTTTCTTTTGTTGTTCAGTGTATGTTTATGTGAAGGCGCCGCATTGTTGGCAGTAGGCCAGTCGCTAGTAACTCTGTACGGCCAGCGGTCGGGCACGCTACGGCGGCAGATGAAATACAAAGCAACGAGAATGCTCGAGGGAATGACCAGAGGCCAAAGAACATATAACGTTTCTAGTGTTGTGTAAACACGTCTCGCCTCCCGTTTATGCTTTGCTTGTTTAAGCTACGTCCACCAACAACGAAGCACAGTGAAATACGTGTTATTTGTTTACATAAGTGCGACGGCATTTCTATTTTTAAACGGGTTTAACGTAAGACACTTGTCTAGTGCGACCCTGGTGGCCTCATGCATATTGCAGACGACATGTGACATTGCTGAACTGTTCCAAACATTAAATTCTCCTCTGCCATAAAACATACCTATATTTGAAGTCCTAAAATAACAATCTGAATTATGATCGACTGGCTTTATGTAAATAGTTGTGTAGGAAAGCCGTTTGTTGCCCGTTTTCTTTAATATTAAGTGTGCAAAACAGGATGATCAGTAACGGAAAATACCGGTGTTGAAATGTTGTCTTCCCGCTGCTGTACCGTTATCTACTGATAATACTGAAACATTGTGGCTAGGTCCGGGGGGGGGGCACTCGATACGTCGCCAATGTTGAGTGCTGGGACACGCGGTACACGTAAAACTGTAATTTGTCTCAAGGATGGTCCTTTTAGAAAAGGCACATGTTGGATGAAAATTAGTGTACCTCTTTCACGAACGTGTTTTGTTGATCACCGATACGAATGAAAGATAGTCTACATGTAGGTTTAGTCGCTATTGTGAGACTCCTTTGTTAGTCCCAGGAGTGGCTGTACGAATTATAGCAACTGTAGACTGAAGATGTATTGGTTTTCAAATGTGGTATATCCAGAAAGAACAGGTTCAGCGAACATTCCGTTCTATGCAGCATACAATAATAGTCTAGACCTAGCTTGATGGGTATAAGAAGAGAAAGACGGAGATGTCTGCTTCTCTCGTACTACCTTTCTCTTACCTGGTACTAACAGTCACGTTGATCATAATTATTATGTTATGGACTTATGTCACGCTTGCAACCTGGCGCAAAATCCCGTAGTTTCATTCTGTCTGTGTGAGCTTTAAACGAACACCTGTATACACAGGCAACCACATATAATAGCACATACTATCGACTTCGTCGTCGTCAACAACGTTACTGTGAGACTGTTTTGTGTTGAACTAAAATCGGTAGGTATACAACAAAGGCGATGCCGTAGGTGTTGGATCGATGGAGACCGCCAGCCGGTGCCTTTGCGTGTAAGCAGAGGTGAGAGGGTGCTCTGGACCGGTTCTACGTCTTTCTAGATTCCGCAGTGTGTAGTGATTGGATTCCATCGTCAAACTACAAAGCTAGCATGTTGCAGTGGATACTATGTAGGTTTGATTTTTCGCAAAATTAATTTGAAATGAGAGTAGCAAAAAAATCGAACTGAGGAGGAACCTTTAAAGTATTACAGTGTTAATTCCGTCCAGGTATTTGTGACTGTTTATGGTATTTATTGTTTATATTCAGAACTGCACACGGTATGCGTTATTGTGTACGCGTGTTCGCGCTGTCCACTTGTTGCACGGTTGTTACGTATTTGAGATTTTATGAAATAAACAAAAACGCATTGGAAAACATTCTTCTTTATATGATGTCGGTGTCGTGTCATGTTACGATGTACAGTACGGATGAGGCAGTTGCTACGTGGGAAAACTTGTGTATTCGTGAGAAATCGTATGCAAAAATGTACCAAAGTAGTAGGTAAAATCACCTGTTCAGTAAGTGTATGACTACATTTACGATGAACAGCGTAGAAGATTAACCGATGCTAGACAACAAATCCCCATTAACATCACCGTCAACACATCAGCATGGTTGTTGATCCTGTTTGCGGAAGAGTAAATCCGACATGTCGCTCACACAGCTAACAGCGATGGTAATTCAGGAGCAACATTGATCAAAGACAGGGAAACAAACATTGTCTAAAAACTCAATAAACCTAACGTTTGGCAAAAAGAACCGATGTGGGGGTTTTGTCCCCGGGCATAACATGTTGAACAAACTCCAGCTGAACAGTTCGCAAATATACACTGTTCACCAAAATGTGCGGCTGAGGTTGAAGTGAATTGTGTGAATCCGAGTTGTGATTAAATAAGGACATTGGTTCCTACTATACGTCTGTCAAAGACACGGACAGTAGAGAACACTGAAATACTAATGTTATTGCCGTCACGTGTGTGCTTAACATCCATTTGCATAACTTTCCACACCACTTGTGTTGTGTATGTATAATATACTTACAATAATATATATTATATACGCTGTATTGCGTTTGGATAATACTAGTAGTACACGTGATTGTACAAGTGACCTGGAAATTGCTACTTTATGGTACCTAGTGGCTTCACCATGGTTATATCATGTTGTTCATCGCCTTCCATTGCCTTGGTTAACCGAACGACTGTTTTAGGAACACTGTAATACTTAATGTGTTAGTTTTTATAACATCGGCTGGTTAAGAAATATCCATAAAAATGTGATCTGTAACCTTTTAATATTTTCGAAAAACACGATCTAGCGATAGATTGATCGATAAATCTTCAATTTCGAACGTGGAGCATAACATACGATGCTGTGTTAATCCGTGAAATTCCTGTTTTATGCAGTTCTGACGGTGAATATACTACAGCGATAAAGATAAAAACATGAAGAATACCATTGCTAATTTACATGTACTTTCAAAAGCTGAAACTCAGAGATTATTGATATTCTTAATTATACAAAACCCCGGCTTGCTGCGTATTGATTGTACCAATGAAAATCGTTATGCATTCCCTTTAAACATAGTGTTCGTCCCACGGAGCCGATCGCCGTATCGCTACTTCTGCGGCACGTTGGTCGGTACTTTACCACCGCAGGCGTTCCAGAAGTGAACAAACTCGTGAAATTGCAGGATGCCGTCGTGGTTGGCGTCGTGATGCTTCATCAACGACTGGATCTCGCCGTCCGAGAACTTGTAATCTCGCAGTATGTCTCGCGCTTCGTCGAACGAGATCTCATTGTTTCCGTCTGCGTCCATCTTCTTGAAGATGTTCTGCAGTTCTAGTTTTCTTTAAAATATAGAGACACGAACCTTTGGTATTAAGACGTTGCAGTGTTACGTGGATGTACTTTATAGACGGCGAAGTTACGGTCTCATAGTTGTCAATTATTATAACATATATACAGAAGGAAGATGGGGGATTAAGAGGAGAGGTCGGAATGAAGAGTGCGGTGTACATGAAAGAATGAGTGAGGAGAAATTGACAGAGAGTCCATTGACATAGTCACGAGAAGCTACAAGCGTAAGACAACGAATGGTTCGGGACAATGTGCAGATTGAAACAGAATGACAGGAGGATGGTGGAATTACAACTGATCCAGGACAATGTGTAGATTGAAGCAGGGTGACAGGAAGGTGGTGGTATTACAACTGTTTCAGGACAATGTATTGTTTGATGCGAGGTGACAGGAGTATTGTGGAATTACGAACATTGATTTGTCATGGAGAATCATGTGACAAGGACGACACGTCCAGAGAATGGTGTGGAGAGATTGGCAACGAGAGCCTGGAAACAGAACACGGGGATAGATGCAGAAGAAATGGGAGAAGACTAAAATGTGGAGGATTGTGTGAAAATAGTTTCATATAAATCCTGGCTTGCGACAATGATTATCATTGAAGCTTTACGTGGTTACATGCTAATATAAATTGATGCGAGTTTCATGTAATATCGAATTTGTACAATGCATGTGTCTAAAACTAGACAAGACAAGTTGTACAAAAAGTACTGGATATACTATCAGAAACCGTTGTATCTGCAGCTACTGTGGACACTTTGAAAACTAGATTGGGCAGATCAAGGGTCGTCTTTGCAGTGCTTTGGCACTCGTCTCCACATTGGCGTAATACCTGTTGGGTCCTTGTCATCTAATATATAGACACAACTGCAGCAGGAAATCGTTCTCAAATTACACAAGAAGCGTGTAATGCAGCTTTGGCAAGTGCGAAATAGATCAGGATCAACGAAATGCAAGTTATCTGGGACAAGACAAAATATGCCAAGGACATTTCACATTACAGACGAAGAGGTTCTACAACTGCAAAAACATTTACTAGCTTACACCTTCCTTGACGTGCGAAACATATTATTCCACTGTTTAATTTCACTGCCTCACCTAAGCTTTGCTTCAGACACTTACTTTTCTTGTATCTTCCAGTAGAACCAGATGAATTCCTCGTAGCTGAGTCGGCCGTCTCCGTTCCGGTCGTACACTTGGATCATCCGGCGAGTTTTGTCGGGGTCGAAGCCGAGTTCGTCGTGCAGTACTTGGTGAGCCTCGGTGTAGCTGATCGAGCCGTCTCCGTCGACGTCGTAGCGCGCGAACGCCCGCTTTATGTCGTCCATGCTTCACCGACCACCTGCTTCGACATACACCGACGTGATGGCGATGTTGTTATTGTTCTTGTCAATGCTGATGATGATGATTATTGGTATTATTGATGATAGTATTCTGTTGTTTTTGTTGCTGGTGATTACAGTGATGATGATGATGATGATGATGATGTTATTGGTGTTGATGATGATGATATTGGTGTTGACGATAATGTTATTGTTGACCATGCTGATGGTGATGATGGTGTTGTTGGTGATGATGATGATGATAATGATGGTATTGTTGTTCTTGATGATGATGATTTTGATGATATTAATGATGATCATAATGTTGATGACGATGATGAATACAGTGCACTTGAAATTACAAGATGATTACGCGGGCAATCCGTGAGGGCAGCGGTTTTCGTTGAGGGATCGTGAAAAATACGAAGGGTGACAAGACACGGAGTTATTATAGTGACCTTCGGAAGCAAAATACCGTGTTCTGGTGTGGATTTGCTGCTTGCTGCTAAACGCTTGGGCAGCTTCAACAGTAGCAGAATTACTTATTCAAAACAAAAACAGAATTTAGAACGCACAAAGTTGCTGCACTAATAGAGGGGTCATTACAGCTGATAACCATGCCAAAAATGCAATACCTGTCCAAACCAGAAATGTCATCAAACAATTTGTTTTTCAAAATGAGAAAGTGTGCATGAACCATGGTAGCTCAGATAATGTCGTAAAATGGCAATCGCGTCTCTTGATTCAGAAGGTAAGCCAACACAGAGGACGAATTCGTCACTTGACTAACATGGCGGTCACTCTGTTGTGAAAAAGACTTTCTAATCAAGCGCTATCCTGTATGATCGCCTGACGATCGCCGCGTACATTGTACGTTTTCTGGATGAACACATCGAGGTCTGGAAGCTAACAATAGATGACAATTCAATGACGTACCTGCTGACGGCAAATCGACACTGCCAGGTCCAATACACATAACGCGTGCACCGTTACAAGCCCCTGTTTCAGCTTGCTGTCGGCACCACGGTGCGGCCCACCATGTGTTCTTCAACAATAATGCGTTAACGTGCAACGATTCGATCAATAACGACAACCTAGCCGCCGCCGATTCATCAAACATTCATGACCACATCATCTTAATATCCACACCGAATCCGTAAGGCATCGTTAAGTTAAATAAATAATTATATCCACTGTACCGTAAACAATTGCAAAAGGCGTGTCTTTAATTATCATTCTCGTTAGATATAATTAATTAGCAAAAATCGGCGAAATCGACTTATCTGTTTGTCTGAATGGCTTGCGGATTTCAATTTGTGACTAAGCTGATAGGCAGACTTGTTATCATACCTGTCAATTCTCACGCATAAGCCGTGGAACTCACGATTTTGCATTAAATACCGCGATCTCACGGCAAAGGAATCTCACGCATATTTTCATTATCTTTAGCAATTAAGTTATGCAACAAAATGTCTCAATTTTTTTCTCGAAAATGAGACACATAATATATTTGTGCGTGTCGAAAGCGAAGGCCTCAGTTAATTTTACAGGTAATATCCGCCTTTTACCGGTCAGCTGTCAGTGATAAGTCCACAGCTCAGCACTAACCAATGCTGTTTCCTGTTGTAAAGCTGTGCAAGCACGTGTTGAAAATGAGCTTTACTTTACTTTTGGAATAAAAAGTGTCTTCAGAGATATCTAAATGCTCTTGAAATTCACTGAAGTCGATGGGCTGAGAGACTTCGCAGCCTGTGGCCATGCATTCTGGTTGGGAACATTTCTCACGCATAAGAACCCCCCAGGGGTTGACAGCTGTGTTGTTGGCAAGTCACAAACTGGCAAGTCAAATAAAGTCTCAAGTCATTGACCTGCAAATCAAGTTTCAAGTCATTGACCTCCAAGTCAGTGTATCGAATCATCTCTCTGAATTCCATGTCAAGTCCCAAGTCACCAGGTTTCATCGATCGCCATAATTGTTGTGGTTGTCTGCAATAACTTTTAGCGGGAAATTTAGGCGGATGTTGTCCCGCCACAACATCAGCGAGTAATAATAAATATTTAGTAATTATTGTATTCGGTGCGGCTTGTCACAACAACGTGGTCTCGTTGTATGTATGTTTCGAGCCACCAGACTTGTTGGCAAGTCACACATTGGCAAGTCACGTCAATTCTCAATTCAATGACCTCCAAGTCACGTCTCGAGTCATCAATCTGAATTCCAAGTCAAGTCGCAAGTCATGAAAATGCGCGACTTGAGTCCGACTACAGTCAGTTCCTGTGACTCAAGTAAAAAAATCTGGTGATATGGCAATTTAATAGAGTAATTTAGAGGAACTGTGTTACGTGTGGCTATGGTGCAAAGGGAATATTTCCAATTCAATCATTCTATGCACAAATTAGTAAATTTGCCCTTAGCAATGGGATGTGGTTATCCCATTGCTTTGACTACGCAATGTGGCATTCTTCATTGTGCTAGGTGAGTTGAGCTGTAGCTAAAGTTCTTCAATAGTCACAACTTTAACAAGATTAAAAAAGATTGCCATCCAAGGCAAATGCCCAGATGGCAAGTGGACAAGGAAGCCAGTCGCTTATCGAGAGTCCAACAATGTCTCATCATCATTTGTAACTCGTCATTCTGAAATAGTTTTCATTTTTAGTTTTCAATATTAACGCTGCTAGCATTATTAGTTACACAATGTGTAAATAATCTGTTCACTTGTTGTCCACGTATAACTGTTTTCGAAAGTATTTAAGCCGATCGGCTTCATCTGTTACATATTGATGTCGGAAACTTGCACATAAAGATGAAGAGAAGAAAAAAGTCAGTAGTCCTTATATATCTCATAATTTGGCTAATGCACGAGCTGTTTACAGAAACAACTCCGTTGTAATTAAATTACTGTATACACTGCATGTGCAATGTCATTATACGTCGATCGATGTCAAACAGCTAAATAAATTAGGTGCTCGTACAATTCCTCTTCGTCACGAGTACCCGGACTTAGACCAACAGTTGAAATGAGGCTACGGATTGTACGTATCGAATTTTCTCTTGAACCATTGACGGTGCCACCCGTCATAGTTTTATGTTGCAGACAACATAGATAGACGGGTTTTAAGAATCTCGATAAGCAAATGGCTTCCTTGTTCACTTGCCATCTGGAACTTGTTGTTTGGGATGACAATCTTGTTAAATCTTATTAAATCTAAAAGATCAAATGAGGCTGATCGTGTTCTTGCTGCAGTCACTGCTATAACTACGACAATACACACCTGTCAATGCTGTATATTCGTTTGGTGTTTCGATTGCCTTCCATTTAGTTTTAACGCTTCCACATCTCATAGGGTACTCCTTGTTTCATTTAGATTATTTTTGTTGTATTTCCTCCAAGGTTAACGGACATGTCAACGGACCAGACAAACGGTCTAGATCGGGAGGACCTGACCATCGATCGTCCACATTGGCGCCGCACAATCCCCCTGGCACTTGAAACAAACCACCTGCTGCATGTGGCGGAGAGGCGGCCAAGAATAAAGGAGATGTGGAGGAACCAAGACATGTAAGCCGCAGCCGGGCTTCAAGTCCCTGTGGTCCTAAGATCGGCAGATCAAGAATCGTGCTCCTGAGATACCCCAGGACCTACGATCAACCATTGGCAGACGTCATCCTCGTCCACGTGGACGGCCGACGATGACCTGTAGTTCATGTTTCCGAACACTCACTCTACGGCATACAATGGTTCAGTTCGTATTATTGTACTCCTTTCAGTGGCGTACTTAGGGGGGGGGGGGCATTGGGCCACCCCCCCATGGCTAACATAAAAACTTTTTTTCGTATGTAATCTGTTGCGCCAACATGGTAAACTGGTGGGCCCCGTGACTAAACTAGGCCTCTATGCGAGATCCTAGATGATGTCCGTGCGTGGACGTTTCGTAGCGCTTAATGTAATATGACGTCCTTGTGCGGACGTCAAGGGGACGCAGTCTCGCTTTCGGGTTCACGGAAAGACACCAAAACGGACCGAGGGAACGAGGATCGAACTAATAATAATATTTATGGCAGGAATTGGGAGGTGGGAAGTTAGTCCTAAAAAAATTGTGGGTGGTGGGAGGTTAGCCCCCAAAACAGGTGAGATCGAGGCTGCATGGACATTAATTGTTGGGACCCGGCCCTTCATAGGCCTATATAATTTATTATGCATGTAGGTATATCGTAAAACAACTTATAATCAATGAAATAATTGTTAGTTAACGACAACCAGTGAAGCACAAAACTACAGGGTGTGTAGTTTCACGGAAACATGACGATTTTACAAACCAAGAAAGTATTTTTTAACCCATATGCATGTATGGTATATAGCTAGGTTCACGGAATTTCGGGGCATAGGCCTATAGATAAAAAAAAATTCAAACGCAATTCGTTAAAGTTGTTACGTGCTATGCTTGCATAAACCGTTTATCGCCTCAACGCACTTGCACTAAGATGCATGGTGTATGAAACTAATCGGGTACCAAACGTCTAGGGTACGGACGATCGTGGTCCGAAAACTAGCCGGGTACGAAACCATTCGGTTACGGAATGGGTACTGTCCACTCGCTTACGAAACGATTCGGACATTTCAAATTACTATTGTCATTAATATAGCGATAACTTCAAATTATGTAATACGTAAGTCACGGTGTATAATCGGGGCATTATTACATGCGTAAGCGTTGATCTGCCTGCTGTGGTTTATACGCCGCACTAGAACGCGCTCACCGAAATATAGAGTTGTGGGCGATAATAGATGTTGACAGCGGACGTCACTGTGTCAGAGTTTTTCCGGTTTTGTTGACAGTCATTTTCTCGTATGAATCAGCGGTTTGATTGTATTGCAGTTGTATTGTTGGTGCAGCTGTCAAGGAGGTGCATTTTCAGATGTTTTTATATGATGCGTATTTTCAGCTGTAGCTGTAACTTTGATATGATACCTGCATTGCCATTGGCATTGATGGCTGCCCCACGTTCAAGGCAAAGCTTTGGCTTTGGCTAAGTTGCTAATAACAGTAAGACCAAGTTAGGCCTTATAGCTATCCATAATTGCATAATTAAAGTACACCACACTATTTTTGGACGTTTTTGAGACACCACTCCCACTCCCTTGTAACTCTATAACTCTGTATGCCCCATCGAGCCACCTTCATTTTGAGAAATACCCCACAGGCACAGCTTTTATACATAGGGACTTCATCTATTGTTTATATTTGTTGCATGCGTGTTTTGATTCGATGTTGATGTAGGCTTAATAGGTGTGAATGTGCATGTAGTGAAGTCCTTGGGAGTTCTTCTCTGTGTTGATACATTCATGACACTAAAAGTAAAAAACACACACATCTGCTGGCAATAGGCATGGCTATTAATGTTATCAGATATCGACAGCTAGATGAGCTGAAACGTTTTCATTTTTAATCGTTACATAATGATCATCAAAACACCACCCCCCCAACCCCCATGTAACCCTCCGTATTGCTAACTCAGACGCACCACCTACCTGAACACATGACATACTTTATGGATGGTCCCTTAGATTAGAATAAACATCCTCAGACTCAGTGACAACAATTGTCAATAAGTAGGAATAATTATAGAAATTTCTCTGAGCAGATTTTTATTTGAAAGTTGTGTAGGGTTCCCTGCGAAACTGGATTTAGGCATTTTGTTTGTGACTAATTTGGGTTAATTAGTGTTTTAAACATCACACTCTGCTTTGACTGGGACGTAGTTGCATAGTGTTCAGAACATTGGACTGTTATTTTGAGAGTTCTGACCAGTGTTCGCATATTTTTGTTGCTGTTTAACAGTTTGGGCAATTTCATTCACTCCACGTTCATGGCCTGTCCACGTTGCCTCAATTCACTAAGCTGTCCAAGTGAGTACCTGTCTGTAGACTGTGGTAATGTCTTTGCACAGTAATTGCAGCTGAATTCTTCCCAGAGAAGTTGAGTTTGTGTTGGTGGGGCAGAAATGTAAGGTGATTTGGGTGATCCTAAGTACTGGTTACCATTATAAGACTTTAATAATAATATTAATAATAATAATAATATTAATAACCTTTATTTATATAGCACCATATATCCAGTAATGCAGTCTGTTAAGAGGTGCTTAAAATACAACATTGATAATATTGTAATTATTGTTATATTTATATTAAAATTAATGAGTAGTGATGCTTACATATAGATAAGAGTTATATGTGTAAATTATATTACCCAAGTTACTACATATAACAAAAAAATAAAAACCAAATTTAAATATCAGTATGTAAAGAAAAAACATCTAAAATAAAGTAACTGTTAGTTACTTAGCTAAGAAAAAACTACTGAATGGAAGACATATTTAAAACTGGTCACATGAAAACTGCTTTAAATCACTTGAGTAATAAAACTAAAATGCAATAAGATATAATAGGAGATAAAAGCATGTCAGTGATGATATATATATATATATATATATATATATATATATATATATATATATATATATATATATATATATATATATATATATATATAAATAAAGTCTGTATGACTGAATCTTCTTTTCCCTGCAGTGAACCAGTAATTTTGATGAAGTGGCTGCCTCCAACATGGCGGCGATGGTGGCTGAGTTTGATTATTCGTATGACGGCTCTGATGAATCGTCGGAGAACGAACTTCTTGATCGGAGTCTGAGCGTGTGGAAAGGGGGATGCCTAGAGAATGAGAACTTTGTGCCAATCCCACTTGACCTTCACACAGCGGCCAGCATTGGGCAGTATGACTGTGTCCACAACCTCATCAAAAGGTATTGCGGAACAGACGTCCTCCAAACCATTCCAATATAAAGGGTTAATTATTTAGCAACTGATGTCACATCCTGCAATGTCAAAAGGCAGCATATTATGCTGTTGGTAAATATTCATTTTGTTTTATGATTAACCAGTTCTTTCTAATAAGCAAACTAATGAAGATTTGATAAATTTCCTCACTGAATCGGAATCATAGATCACTAAGATGTATGCATGGTGTGAGTTGTATGATTGCAGGGGAGACATGGCTCTGAATGCGAAGAACAAGGGAGGGTGGACAGCCTTGATGTATGCAAGCTACATTGGCCATGAGAACATAGTCACCCTCCTGCTGGAGGCTGAAGTCAGTGTGAACGTGAAGAGCAGCCTGGGACAGACGCCCCTCATGCTTGCTGCTAGCTGCGGCAACGAGGGGGTCGCATACTTCCTCCTTCAGGTATCTCATCCAGGCCTCATGCTGACAGCTGTGGCAATGAAGGGGTTGCATACTTTCTCCTTCAGGTATCTCATCCAGGCCTCTCATGCTGACAGCTGTGGCAATGAAGGGGTTGCATACTTTCTCCTTCAGGTATCTCATCCAGGTCTCTCATGCTGACAGCTGTGGCAATGAAGGGGTTGCATACTTTCTCCTTCAGGTATCTCATCCAGGCCTCTCATGCTGACAGCTGTGGCAATGAAGGGGTTGCATACTTTCTCCTTCAGGTATCTCATCCAGGCCTCTCATGCTGACAGCTGTGGCAATGAAGGGGTTACATACTTTCTCCTTCAGGTATCTCATCCAGGCCTCTCATGCTGACAGCTGTGGCAATGAAGGGGTTGCATACTTTCTCCTTCAGGTATCTCATCCAGGCCTCTCATGCTGACAGCTGTGGCAATGAAGGGGTTGCATACTTTCTCCTTCAGGTATCTAATCCAGGCCTCTCATGCTGACAGCTGTGGCAATGAAGGGGTTGCATACTTCCTCCTTCAGGTATCTCATCCAGGCCTCTCATGCTGACAGCTGTGGCAATGAAGGGGTCGCATACTTCCTCCTTCAGGTATCTCATCCAGGCCTCTCATGCTGACAGCTGTGGCAATGAAGGGGTCGCATACTTCCTCCTTCAGGTATCTCATCCAGGCCTCTCATGCTGACAGCTGTGGCAATGAGGGGGTCGCATACTTCCTCCTTCAGGTATCTCATCCAGGCCTCTCATGCTGACAGCTGTGGCAATGAAGGGGTCGCATACTTCCTCCTTCAGGTATCTCATCCAGGCCTCTCATGCTGACAGCTGTGGCAATGAAGGGGTCACATACTTCCTCCTTCAGGTATCTCATCCAGGCCACTCATGCTGACAGCTGTGACAATGAAGGGGTCGCATACTTCCTCCTTCAGGTATCTCATCCAGGCCTCTCATGCTGACAGCTGTGGCAATGAAGGGGTTGCATACTTCCTCCTTCAGATATCTCATCCAGACCACTCACACTGACAGCTGTGGCAACGAGGGGGTTGCATCTTCCTCTTTCAATTATCCCAAAATATCTGGATCAACAAATTTTTTTGATTCTGCTTGAATCCTAGAAAAAAATCCCTAAATACAAGCCACAGTGTTCATTGTCACATTGAGATTTTGCATTTTAACTTGATTTCTGTCCACATTGACTTCTTGAAGGGGTCACACTTTATATCGTAAAATCATGTTTGACCGCCCAGATGTGTTTTAATAAACCATATTGTTTTGATATAATTTGACCGTTACCTGTTTTATTTGAATGTTTTGCCCTGAATGTCATGTTTCCATTGGATGTAGAGGGCATGGTCAGTATTATTGAACAGATAACTGCTATTGAATGTTAATTTTTGTTGTTGTCAGAATGGCCCCAATGAGGATTAATATGTTGTAGTAAATAAGTATATATGTCGGATGATTGTTGTACATTTACCTACGTATTAACCAGAAGGCCCTGATCCAGTGATCCCTGACCTGATGAACCCTGATCTGCAGGCTGATGCTGACCTTGAGTCCAGGGACAAGCAAGGTTGGACGGCGCTGTTCCATGCCACATACTCTGGCCACCAGAACATGGTCAAGTTTCTGCTGGACAATGAGGCAAACACCGAGGCAGCGTATGTTCTGTATTTGTTCCTTGTATGGATGGCTTAGTAGATATATATTCAGGAGAATTCATTGCCAGGGTCTGTCTAACTTCCACTACCACAACATGAATTAATGTTACATTGGCACATCTATTTGTTGAAAATAATTCTAAATTGTGTACTTGGTGAAAGTAACATAGACTGGAGGGGAAGTAACTGAGACTGGAGGGGACGTAACTGAGACTGGAGGGGACATAACTGAGGCTGGAGGGGAAGTAACTGAGACTGGAGGGGACGTAACTGAGACTGGAGGGGAAGTAACTGAGACTGGAGGGGAAGTAACTGAGACTGGAGGGGACGTAACTGAGGCTGGAGGGGAAGTAACTGAGACTGGAGGGGAAGTAACTGAGACTAGAGGGGTAGTCACCAAGATAATAATTTTGTATATACTTTGTTAACTTGAAGTTGGAGGGATGGGAAACTCTTAACAGTTATCCACGTGTTTGAGTTAAGCTGTGCAGTATTAAGGCAGTGCAGTATATATTTTTGTACATATGTATGGATGTATGTTCGGATGGACCAATGCATGCATGCATGCGTGTATATAAAACATAATTACTAGTTATGTTGCTATAAGATGTTTGTTTGTAGTGAGCCTAGTCGTGAGTTTACCCCATTCCTAGAAGCTGCGGCGGCCGGCCATGAAATCATTGTGCAATATTTCCTTCAACACGTAAGTCACTGACACATCAAGAACAAACATGTCGTAAATATTTTCTGTGTAGTGGTGATAGAGGTACAAACGTCTTGCGTGTATATGGCTGAATGTTCACAGTGCATCTAGTAGGATTTGTTGAGCAAATTATCCTCTTAAAATATATTCTTCAAGTCCACAGATCCAGCTTAAGATATCGTGAGTGAAATTACAAATAATGCTAAGACTGTATTTTCTGCACACTATTGTTTCAAACAAGGAACCCAGCGTTGGCGCCTGTACGAGACCAGTTGGAAGCCCATTCCACTCTCAGATAGCGTGGGGAAAATATGAGAAGCGATAGTCGTCTACAGTGAAGTTGAGGACTATAATATTATGTGTCTGACTGCTGTATATTAAGTTGCTGTATGCTAAATTCCTACGACTTGTGTTAGGTGACTGGGTATGAGTGATTTAATGTTGCAGGGTGTGGACCTAAACGTGAAGTCGTCGTCGGGAGACACTGCGCGTTCTCTGGCAATGATGGCCGGCTACACCAAGATTGTCACCCTCATCGACAACCATGCAGGTGGGAGGCATTGAACAGTGTTCTCAGTGTTTTGCTCACACAGAGAAATTATATTATTTCACTTGTTCTAGTTTACTTCATTTGTTATTTTCGTTTATTGCCCCTGTTATTCTAGTGTATGGGCAATTCTTCCATAGACTTTCTAGTTTTAGTTGAAAGGATCAGGATTCAAATCTAACTATATCTAGTGAACACAGCATTAGATAACAGCAGAGGACATAAATTGTAGTTTGTCTTTGGTAGTGAAATAATACACATGCATGCACGCTTGAACCCGCACGCACGCATGCATGTACGCACGCACACATGCACGCACAATGCCTAGTATACATTAAATTAGAAAATTCAAAGGTAACATAGCTAAAAACTAGGTAATTAATTATCTGTAGTACACTGTACTGTACATGTAGATAATGTTAAGATGTTTTACACTGTAGTGATGGGAGAGTCAAGTTCATCTGATGAAGGTGGACAAGTTCCTCGCGGCCATCGAGCCACTTGGAGTCGTGTCAAAGGTACAGTATTTACTTACTGCATTAATCATGGGCCAGTTCAGTAAAACCAAACATAAATGTTAATCATAATTACCTCTCAAGAAACTTGAAGTTTGTTCTGGATATTTCTTGAGAGGTAATTATGATTAATATTAATAACCAAGAAACCGGATCATCTATCCATTCAAACAAACATAAATGGGTTAGAAGAATTGTGGGGAATGAATGGAATTGACAAAGAGAGCGGATGCGCTTAGAGTGGAGGGTGGAAAGAGAAGACCGAGAATGAGATGGGAGGACAGCATGAAGAGATATTGTTGGGAGCGAGAGGGGAGGGGAGATCGACAGCGATGGATTGGGGGAGTGGAAACGGGTGGTGGAAACGGCAATGAAATGGAATCAGTGATGGAAGGAGAAAACAAAAACCCGAGGACCTGTACTGATGCCTCACCCCGGACCTCACAGACAAACAACAGAGAAACAACATATCTGATGCCTCACCCCGGACCTCACAGACAAACAACAGAGAAACAACATATCTGTTGAAATCTTAGCACATGTTTTTAACGTTCGTGTCTCTTGTAACATTGTTTAGCGATTACTTCTTACACAATCTTTCTGATGAATACTTTTTCATGTACTGAAAGTTAAAGATGTATCATCTCTTGATGTGGCTGTTCTGTTCTTGTTCTGTATCCACTAAAGGACCCAACATCCGAGAAGGGCCTGAGGCTCTAGCACAACTGTTCAGCCATGGAAAACAAGGTCCCACAACACAACCTCAACAGTCGGAGCAACGGAGCGCAGACCAAGATCCAAGTATGTCTTTTTGTTGTGTCTTTCTTTGTACACATTCAGGTACAGTGTTTCCCCTCTTATATGGCCCCCTAAGGCCCTCCACTTTCCACCTCCTCCACCCTCACCAGGGGCCACCTTGTCATGCAGCAAATAAGGCTTTTCACGTGATATTCTCCCCTCATGAGAGGCCACCCCTCTTATTTATGAGGCCATTGCATGTTTGATGGGGTGGCCTTATAAGGGGACTACTAATGAGATTTCAGAGCAATGTGGTATTGCTGCTTCGAAAGGAAATCAAATTCTAGGGCTAATTAGTAGAACTATCATGTATAAGGAGAAGCAGCTAATTGTACCCCTGTACAAAGCAATAGTTAGACCACATTTGGTATATTGTATTCAAGCATGGAGGCCATATCGTAAAAAGGACATAGACAAGCTAGAAAGAATACAACGATGAGCAACTAAAATGATTCCAGAATTGAGAGACCTTAGTTACGAAAGTCGCTTATTACAATGTGGTTTGCAACACTAGAGACCAGGAGACTAAGAGGAGACCAAATAGAAGTGTTTAAAATAGTGAATGGTTATGAGGATGTTGACAGGAATATGTTCTTCAAACTTGAAAAAGGCAGTAGAACCAGAGGACATAAAGCAGCATTAGTTAAGGAGCAGTGTAGGTTGGACATGAGAAAGTACTCTTTCTCACAGAGGGTGATAAATGAATGGAACAAACTGCCAAATGATTGTGGTAATGCTAGTAGTGTGAATATGTTTAAAAATAGAATTGACAGATATTTGCTAAGGGCGGGCTACACATAGATGAAAAAATTGTTGGACTCTCGATAAGCCACTTGCCATCAGGAACTTGTTGTTTGGGATGGCAACCTTGTTAAATCTTGTTAAACCTTGTGTGCCCAAGGGCTACATGACATTCCCTGTTGTGTTTACAGATGTGCGTATGCCCAAAGGCTACATGACATTCCCTGTTGTGTTTAGAGATGTGTGTATGCCCAAGGGCTACATGACATTCCCTGTTGTGTTTACAGATGTGTGTATGCCCAAGGGTTACATGACATTCCCTGTTGTGTTTACAGATGTGTGTATGCCCAAGGGCTACATGACATTCCCTGTTGTGTTTAGAGATGTGTGTATGCCCAAGGGCTACATGACATTCCCTGTTGTGTTTACAGATGTGTGTATGCCCAAGGGTTACATGACATTCCCTGTTGTGTTTACAGATGTGTGTATGCCCAAGGGCTACATGACATTCCCTGTTGTGTTTACAGATGTGCGTATGCCCAAGGGTTACATGACATTCCCTGTTGTGTTTACAGATGTGCGTATGCCCAAGGGTTACATGACATTCCCTGTTGTGTTTACAGATTTGTGTGTACCCAAGGGGTACATGACATTCCCTGTTGTGTTTACAGATGAGTGTATGCCCAAGGGCTACATGATATTCCCTGTTGTGTTTAGAGATGTGCGTATGCCCAAGGGTTACATGACATCCCCTGTTGTGTTTACAGATGTGCGTATGCCCAAGGGTTACATGACATTCCCTGTTGTGTTTACAGATGTGTGTATGCCCAAGGGTTACATGACATTCCCTGTTGTGTTTAGAGATGTGTGTATGCCCAAGGGTTACATGACATTCCCTGTTGTGTTTACAGATGTGTGTATGCCCAAGGGCTACATGACATTCTCTGTTGTGTTTAGAGATGTGTGTATGCCCAAGGGCTACATGACATCCCCTGTTGTGTTTACAGATGTGCGTATGCCCAAGGGTTACATGACATTCCCTGTTGTGTTTACAGATGTGTGTATGCCCAAGGGCTACATGACATTCCCTGTTGTGTTTACAGATGTGCGTATGCCCAAGGGTTACATGACATTCCCTGTTGTGTTTACAGATGTGCGTATGCCCAAGGGTTACATGACATTCCCTGTTGTGTTTACAGATGTGTGTATGCCCAAGGGCTACATGACATTCCCTGTTGTGTTTACAGATGTGCGTATGCCCAAGGGTTACATGACATTCCCTGTTGTGTTTACAGATGTGCGTATGCCCAAGGGTTACATGACATTCCCTGTTGTGTTTACAGATGTGTGTATGCCCAAGGGCTACATGACATTCCCTGTTGTGTTTACAGATGTGCGTATGCCCAAGGGTTACATGACATTCCCTGTTGTGTTTACAGATATGCGTATGCCCAAGGGTTACATGACATTCCCTGTTGTGTTTACAGATGTGCGTATGCCCAAGGGTTACATGACATCCCCTGTTGTGTTTACAGATGTGCGTATGCCCAAGGGTTACATGACATTCCCTGTTGTGTTTACAGATGTGTGTATGCCCAAGGGTTACATGACATTCCCTGTTGTGTTTAGAGATGTGTGTATGCCCAAGGGTTACATGACATTCCCTGTTGTGTTTACAGATGTGTGTATGCCCAAGGGCTACATGACATTCTCTGTTGTGTTTAGAGATGTGTGTATGCCCAAGGGCTACATGACATCCCCTGTTGTGTTTACAGATGTGCGTATGCCCAAGGGTTACATGACATTCCCTGTTGTGTTTACAGATGTGTGTATGCCCAAGGGCTACATGACATTCCCTGTTGTGTTTACAGATGTGCGTATGCCCAAGGGTTACATGACATTCCCTGTTGTGTTTACAGATGTGCGTATGCCCAAGGGTTACATGACATTCCCTGTTGTGTTTACAGATGTGTGTATGCCCAAGGGCTACATGACATTCCCTGTTGTGTTTACAGATGTGCGTATGCCCAAGGGTTACATGACATTCCCTGTTGTGTTTACAGATGTGCGTATGCCCAAGGGTTACATGACATTCCCTGTTGTGTTTACAGATGTGCGTATGCCCAAGGGCTACATGACATTCCCTGTTGTGTTTACAGATGTGCGTATGCCCAAGGGTTACATGACATTCCCTGTTGTGTTTACAGATGTGCGTATGCCCAAGGGTTACATGACATTCCCTGTTGTGTTTACAGATGTGTGTATGCCCAAGGGCTACATGACATTCCCTGTTGTGTTTACAGATGTGCATATGCCCAAGGGTTACATGACATTCCCTGTTGTGTTTACAGATATGCGTATGCCCAAGGGTTACATGACATTCCCTGTTGTGTTTACAGATTTGTGTGTACCCAAGGGGTACATGACATTCCCAGATGTAGGCAGTGGTGCAGCCAGCACGGATGAGATCTCTTTCCGTGATGTCACGTCCCCCATCAACCCTGATGACTACACAGTTCACTGTCCCACCTCCAACGGTCTCGACTTTATTTTCTTGTGTCCGAAAAACAGTGTGATGTTTAATATAAACATATAATTTGACTGTATTAATATAATACCAGAACAATTATCACATATGTAAAGCAAGTGTCTTCTTGCTTTATCTCAATTGTGTTGCCTGTAGCCCATACAGAAGTGTGTGTATCCAAGGTGTTTGTGCTAAACATTTAATATTCTTTACATGCGTTTTCTAAGTTTTAACATTTTCTACAAAAGGAAGTTTACTGTATTATATCTTCACCAATGTTTCACCTAGGAATCGTAGGATAGTCTAGTGTACATCAAATGAAAGCTCATTGCATTGACATTGACGGGTCAGACAATCTAGGATGTACAGTTATATTTATTGTTTTATATTTGTGTTTATGACGCAGCATTGACATAATGTTTAGTTAAAGTTAAACTGTGGATTTTAATAAGATCTGTACATTGTCCCATATTTGTAAATAATTTGATCTGTGTATGAAGATGATTTCACACGCAACAATTAGAACAGATTAATTGCAGTGTTAACTAAAAATATAATGTGTATTTGTTTGAGATGTGTATGTGTTTGAGATGTGTATGTGTTTGAGATGTGTATGTGTTTGAGATGTGTATGGGTTTGAGATGTGTAGTTTTTAGATCACGAACAGATTTACCAAGACACCCGTTGTCCAAATAAGACTCTAAAATGAAATTATTATGGCCTTAGCTCCTACTGGTCGCTTGTTTTGTATCTAGACTTACATTATTACACATCAACTTTTAGAGTATAGGTTTTTTTAACAGTGTCTACATATAGTGTTTTGAATTGGTTGAAAATGTTACACATAAACTTTTAGCCTGCAGGTTTTTTTATTGACCTCTATGCATGAGTATATAAATATGTCTACAATACAGTGTTTTCAATTCAACAAAATGTGAATTGATTTACAGAAGTTGACAACGAAAAGGATGGCACTGCTTTCTCGAAGACAGGAGCATTAACGATAAAGAGTAGTTCGGGATCGAGTGGCGGCTTGGTGGCAGCACTGGGCCTGAAGAACAGCAGCGACAGCGGAAACAACGAGGAGTCATCGGATGGTGACCCACAAACAGGGGCAGTCGACATGGGTCAAAAGTCACCAAAGGTCAACAAGGGTCGATCGCCTGTGCTTAGTCAGTGTTGTGAGAATATGTTGGACAATGGCGTGAAGTGTCAGGGTGATGACACATTGGATCAGCAGGACTCGGTGAAACAATGGCAGCAGAATCACTTTGGTGACGGCATCGAAACAAAGACATACTCCCCTGAAGCGCCTGGTGCAGGTCAAGAGGTCGTGTCACAGTATGTGGCACCACCTGGTGGTAGAGTGGGTGGCAAGGAGACACAGTCGGGACTGGAGAGCACGCCTGAGGATCTGGGAGCGTTGCTACGGCAACTGGGACTGAGCAAGTACCTGGTGACTTTCGAGGAGCAGGACGTTGACCTACAGGTGTTCCTCTCCCTTACTGACAACGACCTGAAGGAGGTTGGCATCAAGTGAGTAGCAGACTTCTTATCATTTGCTCCCTTGTATCTGAAGCAGCGAACACACATGTCCGCTTCCATCATCCGCACCCGTCATCCATTGTTTTATGTTGTTTTAACACAAGACGAGCCACTAAGTTGTCCGCTTCCACACAAATCGCTCCAACACCGATTTGTGCGGAAGTGGTCGACATTTATGGCTTGTCTGAGTTAACATACTGGACTGCGTCTAGTGTGGATGACTGAAGTGGACTGGTGTGTTCGGTGCTTAAGGTGGTACAATGTAACATTCTAGTCAACACTGATGCATTGATCACGTCCACAGGTGTCGGTCCCTGCATTTTACATTTCCTTAAAACTTGATTTAGCCTATCACAAATCAGGTTTGTTGGTTTCAAATCTGTAGTGTGTGAATACCTGGTAGTATAAGTAATATGCGCAGTCGGTTTAATAAAAGTGTGCACACATTTGTTAAAATCACTGAAAGAATTTACTTTGATTGTTTAATCGGGTAACTTGTGAAAGTATGAATAATTTAATAGAGGGTCTGATGATTTCACCAAAACTAAATAAAAAATTTGTACAAACGTATTAGCATGTCATAGTCAGTTTGGTTTGATTTCTCATGAAATGAATGTGAAATGAGACGAGCAAATAATCATATTGAGGAGGAACCTTTATTGATCAGTGTCTCTGAGCATTCCTGTGTTGTATGAAACTGATTGAAGACATTGATTGGTTTGGTAGTAAACAGTGTCACTTGTCGTTTCCTAGCATAGCGGGTAATGTATATGCAATGTATATAATGTCTGTTCATTTATTTTATTGTGTATTTATTATTATTAATATTATTTTAATCTGTTTCACAGTCTACTTATCTGCTGCTTTTATAAAATGGTTTTATGTATATATTGCAGTCATGTCTGCTCTTACCCAAGACAAATTTCTCAGTTTCATTGTTGAGACAATAAAGAAGTATCTTATCTTATCTTATCTTATCTAATTGCTTCCCTCACATCTCCTAAGTTGATAATAATCAAGGTCTCAACCTTCACACGAACCCAAATGTAAATTCTGACCCAGTGAATGTAAGTGATTGTGATTGAGACATTTTCTTTGATCAACCCAAATGGTTGAGATTGCTATTTTAAGCGCTAAGTGTGACAGTCGTTTTCACAGAATGTCAGTTTTGCTGAAAAAGTCACTCTGCTGTATGATACAAAAAGCATTCAAATTCCCAGCCAAAATGGTTGAAACCTCAGTGTTGTGTTATAATATAAGGTATGCTGACTGAATGTTGCATGTGTGTTTGTGGTCTACAGACTCTTTGGGCCACGCCGCAAAATGACGAATGCCATCGCCCGTTGGCATAGCAACGCACGTCATAGCAGCAGTGGCTTGGAGCAGGCGTATGCGGACAAGATGGAGGCAGAGATGCAAGAGATTGCCATACAACTTCACAAGGTCGGTTCTTCTTCGATGTATAAGCTGATATTTTTGCATTTCTGTAGACCTTAGTTTTTACCCATCCAGTAACCGTAGAAACTTAATGCTGAAATCGCATTTAATAGATGAATCTGTAACTACTGCCCTGACATTTTTTCAAAGTTACAAAGCTAAGCCCTGAACCATATTTAATGGGGTAGCTTTCAGCCTTGCTAGGAAAGAACACAACAACACTGCTATAAGACATATGTGATTGTGGGAAATAGATTTAACAAGATTGCCATCCAAGGCAAAGGTCCAGATGACAAGTGGACAAGGAAGCATGGGACCTGATGTCTCTGATGATGTTGAACTTTCAGTGATATTAAATTGAACAAGATAATATTTAACAAGATTGCCATGATCCAAGGCAAAGGTCTAAATGGCAAGTGGACAACGAAGCCATTGGCTATTGAGAGTCTAAAATGTTTTCATCTCTGTGTAACCCGCCCTACTGAGATATGTGTCAACCTTGTTTTTATAGTATAGCTATTTCTACTACTAAGAATGACACTGCACTGTCTGTCTTGAAATTGTGTGTTTAACACTGTATATTTACTGCAGAGTTGAATACAGAAATGGTACACAGTAATTGTGTCATAACCTATACAGTATATGCTTTTTAAAAGCACAAACTGAAACATGTCAACAAAACACTGTAATACAGTTAATATATTAAAAACAGTGACAAAGGTGTAAATATGTGTAATTGAATTATGACATCATAATAAATAATTTTGTGGGGAGAGCGAAACACTGGTATGTCAACAATTAAATATAATACCAATAAAATGCCTTTATAAATTAAGTTGGGGATTTTAAGTTTACAGTGTCACTCAGAATCTCTGACGTGTTTGTTGTGTTCATGTTGCAAGAGTTTATATTTATTCTACTTTTCAAGTAAGGTACAATGGCTGTTTGTTTTTATCTTATAATCTTGTTGACCACCCAAATTTTTAATGAACCACAATTAAAAAAAACAATTTGATCATTAACTGTTTATGAATGTCAACCTTACCATTAAGTACCTTTGGTAACATGCCAACCTTACCATCCAGTACATTTGTCAACATGTCAACCTTACCATTCAGTACATTAGTCAACATGTCAACCTTACCATCCAGTACATTTGTCAACATGTCAACCTTACCATCCAGTACATTTGTTAACATGTCAACTTTGCCATCCAGTACATTTGTCAACATGTCAACCTTGCAATTCAGTACATTAGTTAACATGTCAACCTTACCATCCAATACATTTGTTAACATGCCAACCTTACCATCCAGTACATTTGTCAACATGTCAACCTTACCATTCAGTACATTAGTCAACATGTCAACCTTGTCATTCAGTACATTTGTCAACATGTCAACCTTACCATTCAGTACATTTGCAAACAGCTGTTGACAATTTCTAATATGTGTGGACAAAGTTTATCGAGGTCAGACGTTCATATGAACATGTGATGGACATCTGTCATTAGCACCCATAAAGTTACATTACACATCTGCGTGCTATGCAAACATGACGTGTTCAGACCGAGACATCCAGTTTAAAAACGTTTCTTTGCTTCTTTTACTTTGGTGGTCAGTATGTTTTGGAAATATTTATTCTATATTATAGAACATTATTTTCATAGGTAAAAGTAAGTATATATCTGTGGAGTTAAACATCAACACTACACAGCTGGTTTTAGTTTCTTCAGTGAGATTCAAAGTCAATCTTCTGATTGTTACTGCATACAGAAAACTACTTGCGAAGGGCAACTTTACGATATGGCGTTCTCCCACCTCTTTGAACTGTCACTTTGTCAGTAGAATCATCCAGTGTGTCAAACAAAGCACTTTGTAACAGAGCCACCAGTCCACCCAGCTGGTAATACTCTGCCTCTGTGAGGAGTTCATTAAGAACACCGTGGTCACTGGGCAGTGTGCCGTCCTTGAAGCCTCCGTCCCTCAAGTAGTTGAGGATGTAGCGGAAGTGGGTGCCGTCACGATCGATGAAGTAACTACCATCGTCCTCTCTCTTGATGCAGTGGCGTCCACTAAACATGGCCGCCAGCATTGACTGCAGATCTTTGGTGAGGGTCAGCGTCGACGTCGTGTAGACGTGTCCACCGATGTCCAGTTTGATGCGGCTCTCGCGGATCTTGTTCATCTCGGACATATGTTGTATCTCCTTCTGCAAGGCCCCCCGGTCTTTCTCCACCTTCTCCCTCTCCCTCTCAAGTTGTTGGGCCTCAGCCTTCAAGTGTTGTTCCTCCTGGAAGACCACCCGCACCTTCTCATCCAACCCTTTCTGGATCTTATTGATCTGTTTGATTTTCGTGTCAAATTTCTCTTTCGCCCGCCGCATGTCCTTCTCCTTGTGTACGTTGACACATTTCATCGTCTTGACGACGCCATCGACCGTTTCCCGCAGCTCGTTGCCGATTCCATCAAACACGCATGTGACAGCTGACGCCAACTCCTCCTCCCAGAATTCAGTACGTCTTGGCCCTTCGATGAGGGGAAGGTATTTGTCGAAATCGCCTTTCGGCTCCCCTGGGACATGGGTTGGCCAGGAGCCATCTGGTTGACATGCCTCCAGGGCCAGGATGTAGCGGCGGGTATGATCAATGGCGTCCTGCAAACATCACCACTGGATTAAGGCTGACTTGTCAATTCATCCAGCTTATTAGTTATGATGAACAAATGTGGTTTATCAACCCTTGAGACAAGGCAGTTAAGAGGAGATCAAATTGAATTTTTTTAGATATTGAATGCATATGAAAATATTGATAGAAATATTTCTTTCTCACTCAAGAAAGATAATAGAACTGGAGGACATGAGGTAACATTAGTAAAGGATCAGTGTAGATTGGGTATCAGAAAGTACTCGTTCTCACAGAGGACAATCAATGAATGGAACAAATTATCTGCAGATTGTGTAACTGCTAGCAGCATGAATATGTTTAAAAACAAGATTGACATATCTCAGGATGGCGGGTTACACGTTAAAAGTGTTGGACTGTCAATAAGCCAATGGTTTCCTTTTCCACTTGCCATCTTGGCCTTTGCCTTGGATGGCAATCTTGTTAAATCTTGTTATCATGAATCAGGTTCATTGATCTGTGATGTGTGAATAATTAAATGATATACAATACAGTACAGCACAGCACAGCACAGCACAGCACAGTACAGTACAGTACAGTACAAAACAATGTAAAATACTTATATTGCGCTAAAATCCTCAGGAGAGCTTTCCAGCGCACCAAGACTTAGTTCCTAATCGATAAACAGTTCCAGTTGTAAACAGTTGGTATGCTGGGGAGCTATGGAGTTTACTTAAGCAAGTTTCAACAGGTGGATTTTTAGTTTATGACAAAATGTTGCTAGGTTTTCTACCGACTTAACACTAACAGGGAGTGAGTTCCACAGAGTTTGTCTTAACAGTCGGAACAAAAAGTAGATTAGAATTAGATGATTGAAGCTGTCTGGGCTGTCTTGCAGGAGTGAGCAGTCGGTTTAATAAAATAGTATGTACATTTGGTCAAATCATTAATGAAAGAATTGGTTTTAATCGTTAGATGAGGTAACTTGCGAAAGTGAGTAGCCTCGTTAATATTGCAAAAAGTGTGCTGTTGCCTTTTACCACAGATTTTTGGTTTGGTCCAATACTAATTTTATAGTTTGTGTGATAATTTCATAGAAACTAAAACATATTGGACATTGTGCAATGAGCTAGCATGATATTGATTGATTGATTGAATGATTGATTGATTGATCGATCGATCAATTGATCGATCGATTGATTGATTGATAGGTTCTAGTTTTCAATGAGCTAGCAAAACACTGCTTGATTGATACTAGATAGGTTCTAGTTGTCATTAAATGAGTTACTAGACCAGCAGTATAAATTAAATTCAGGAGGCAGATTTAAACACAGCAGAACAACATGTATAGATTGACATTGTAAAATATGTTAATTTGTTTCGAATTATTTAAAAAACACACAAAATCATCGTTCCCACTAGTCTTGGTTCACAACAGATATGTTCCTTCTTTGTCCAGAGGGCTGTCTTTACCCTCTGAGCCATTTCTTGTTTCTCTTATCTATCACCTTGGCTCCTTCCCAGATGATGGTGATTGCGAACAATGGTCATTGAAACTTTGAAATAAGTGAATAAAATAGGTGTGCATTAAGAAAATTTCATTCATTGACTTCTAGCCAACTTCCAACAACAATCTTCACCAATTTTAAACGTTTCTTTTGAGTTTTACAAGATTTAACAATTTAAAAAAAAACTGTTTCACACTGCTACCATTTACACAATCCAGTTTATTCCAGAGTTAGCGAATGTCAAAGTAGAGAATTATATGGGAAATCATTTTGCTTCCATACAACATAGGGTTCTGTGTTGGGAGTCTTATTACCAACGAATAAAACAGGGATGCCATGTAGACATTCTGTCAACAGAATAGAAAATCAACCAAATAGAAACTGTTCATCCTACCTGGAAACAGATTTCCCTGGTTCTGTCCAACACTAGTTGGAAGCGTTTATCTGATGTTTTCTCACAGGCCCACAGCCTTGATTTCACGCAGGCTGCAATGCAAAATATTTTTCGCAGTTGCACTTCGATGTAGCCAGATTCCTCAGAGATGTCAAAAGTTTTCTTGGGGTTTTCGACGATATTGCTGTATGGACTCAGCATGCAGATCTCGAAGTCTTTCTCATCGCTAGCCCAGTTGCGTCGATCAAGCTCGTGGGAGTCTGCTACACCATACCATAACACCCATTTGCGCCAGATTTTCTCATCCACCAACATGTTACGTGTGTCATCCCCTCGGTGCATGGTCAAGCTGCCAGGACAGTTAGTTTTGACCGGTGTCTGAGTGTCATTCATACCAACGTAGTTCTGCCATTTCTTGTACCAGTCTTTCGCAATGCAGTACACGTGCAGACTTTCTTCCTCCTGTTCCAGAGAGGCGATGGTCTGTCGTTGCTCATCAGCGCTCGGTGGGTTGTCACATGACATGTTTGCTGTTCTGTGATTGGGCAATGTGCTGTTTTCAGCAGATGTTTCCTGAAAAAGTCAACTTATGTTTTTAGAGTATGTTGGCATAGTTTTTGTTCCACAACAAATTTTGCATAATTTTGAGGTGTCGCTGGATCTCATCTACTGTTAGTGTTGGTATAAAAATCTTGCAAGATAGTAAAAGTAGCTGTGAATGGATTGTATTATGAGTCAGCATCTGGCATATTTATTAAAGGTAGTTTCACATGTAAATAATATTAAATAATATTACATGATTTATAATTTCTGTGAAATGCTTATGAGGTTTTGTGCTGCAAACAGCCAGTTTTTATTTAAAAACAGCCATCCCCTTTTCAAGATATTATGTGTTTAGTTTGTACTTTAAGCCTCCCTATTATCACCCAGAGGCACTAAGATATCTTCATGTTCACTAAACGTGGAATTTCATGTCAAATTACTTGCTGTTTCATTTTGCTGATTTTATGTTCACACTAAATAGCGTTGTGGCACAGATTTCTATGTTCAAATTGAATTTTAATAATCGACTTACCAAGTTTTTTGACATGTCTCCTGAATAAAGTGAACATCCAATGTGCTCAACTGAGTACTGGATAGCTCTACTGGTATGTTATTATGATGTGCAATTTTTTAGTGGGGAGACACACAGTGTTTTAGTGGTGGGCTGGTGATGTTAAATACAATAACATATGCAGCGTCATATCTGCTTGAGGGTAAATTGTATATTTACATGTTTGTGTGGGAAGGACAAGAGTAGTAAATAGCAAATAATTTAATTATAAAGCAAAATGTAATCAGTTTTCTTCATAGTGCTAACATAAATAATAAAAAAATTGTGAATTTTGTTATGCAGGTTTTCATAAACACGCTTAATTTCAATTCAGCAGTTATGTTAAATGTTTAGTTTTGTCAGATTTGTACATTAATTTTTTTTTAATGTATGTAGATTCATGCAACAATATTTCAACCAGGTTGTATTATATTTAACAGCAACACATATCTTAGATTTAACGATAAATTTGGTGTCTGTTTTTTGGTTCAGATACTTTAAACCATGAATGTAAATACCATGAAAAAAAACGCATGCAATAGTTGTGTGCAATTATAAGAGAAATCACCCACCCACATCTGGCTCCACACATCCCCCCAATGAGAGAGCAGGTTCATAGGCTGCTTGGTAAACACAAGCAAGTTGACTGGTGTGTAGATTATAATGGCTAGTTGGAAGCACATGTTGAGACTTGCTGGTTGTCCACGGCAACATGTCAACAAAACCACTAGAGCTGGTGGGAACCTGGGAGGGGGTCTCGAGTGGCTGAATCTAGATCAACACAGACTGTGTACTGGTGGAATATCAATCAGTCAATCAAGAATTAGCAAGATATATTTAGCAAGATAAATTTAACAAGATTTCCACCCAAAGTCAAAATGCAAAGACACGGAAGCCATTGGCTTATCGACAGACAGCCCAACAATTATTTATCTATGTGTAATCTTGTGAGATATTTGCCAATTTTGTTTTTAAACATATTCATGCTGCTAACATTGAAACAATTAGTAAATGATTTGTTCCAGTCATTTGTCATATGTACACTCAGTCATATGTACACTCAGTCATACTGATATTCAAACTACAGATATATAATGTAGATTATTCTATGTGAAGATAGGAAAGAAGAAGTTAACTGCCCCAGTATTGATAGCTTAAGGTGTGCATGGCTGTGTACATGCATGCGTGCATGCATGCATGCATGTTTACATGTGTATGTCTTGGTGTTAGAATCATGGTGTTTCACTTGTAAAGATTGTATACAATCAAACCTGATAATAAAACCTATTCAAGGGTTGAGCTGTTATGTCCTTAATTCAAAGGCAAACTTCTGCAGCATGTTATGTTATATGTCAGTGTAGATCTGCATAATTTCCAGGGCCTATTTGGCTTGTAGCGGCAAACTTAAGCCCTGCAATTAGACATCAGTTTATAGTAAGAATGTACAGCCTATAGTGGTTTAGGCAAGGACTTAATTATATGTCTGGAGTGTGATAGGGAATTTTTTCACCTTTCCAGAACATTTAAATAGTGTTCATTATTAGGCATTATTATGTCCTCTATTAGTGCTCTCAGCTGTATGAGTACCTAGCTATGGACAGTTTGGATAGAAATAAATGAGTAGTCTTGGCATAGTAATGGCAGAGCGATGGATGCTTCCGAGAGAAGGGGAATTGTTGTTGTGATAAAAAGGCCTGGTAAAGTGTAAAGTGCTTTGAACAGTCCCAGTAGCCTAAATAGTACATAATAAATCCATAGGTCAAAATATAAATTTATTTTATGTAAAAGATTTAGCGTATACCGCATTTTAAGAGGAAAAATATGTGTCTTAGATATATTATAAGTGATACTTTGATTTTGTACACTACTTATTCGAAACAATTGCATGTAGATCAATATACAGAATGAACAGTTTAAACTCAGTGGTATATAAGTATTACGTAGAAGGATGATAATTAGAGGATAATTCCATATGAAAACACCCAGCAGTTTTCTCATCGATGAAATCTGGGGTCATGTTGGGCCTGTCATGTTGGGCCTGTCATGAAATTTACTCATACTGAATTTTAGTGAAATAGTTGTAAAGATATCTATTATGTGCAGTATATGGAGACATTTTAGTGAACAAGGGAATCAGTGTGTGTGGATGGACACATCAGTGAAGGACGATTTAGAATAGAGCATGGCCATTGTTACAGGATGAAGGATGCAGCTAACCATGTTTAGATTGTATAGATTGTGTATGTAAACAGAAAATTGGGAAGGCCTTAAATTAAGAAACTCTGAAAAAACTTCTTAACAGAGGGAAATGTCATCAACCTCAAAGCGGAAAAAATATTTGCTGCGGTTCAGGACTGACGAAGGCAAGGAGTCAGTCTTGTCAGTAAATCTGCATATCTAGTGCAACACAGCACATGTTTCAGAGATATTGAAAAACAGTTTTATTGGTGGTAGTATGTGCAGCTGCTAACTAAATGATGAGGAGTCATGGGTATATATGTATGTATGTATGTATGTATGTATGTATGTATGTATGTATGTATGTATGTATACACACACACATATATATATATATATATAATTACATGTGTATATATATATATATATATATATATATATATATATATATATATATATATATATATATATATATATATATATATATATATATATATGACTGGCCTTTACTAGGTTATATGTATACACACACACACATATATATATATAATATATATACATATATATATATATATATATATATATATATATATATATATATATATATATATATATATATATATATATATATATATATATATATATATATATATATATATATTATATATGACTGGCCTTCACTTGGTTAAGTTTGCGGCCACCAGCTCATCGAGGTATTCGGCCAGTTCGTTCAGCTGGTAGTACTTCGCCTCCCTCAGCAGTTCTTTCAGAGCAACTGCCTCATTGGGCAATGTCCCTGCATCGATGTATCCATCTCGTAGGAAGTTGAGGATGTAGCGGAAGTATGTGCCGTCTCTGTCAATGAAGTAACTCCCATCTGTCTCCTGATGCAGTTCGTGCTTCCCAGAAAACATCGCTGCAATCATCGAGTTCGGATCACGTGCCAGTGTCTGCATGGATGTTGTGTAGACGTGTCCGCCAATGTCCAGCTTGATCTTTGTTTGCTGGATCTTATGGAGTGCCTTCATCTGCTGGACCTCATCCTCAAAGCGTTGGACATCCCCTTCAAATTCTTCCTTCTTGCGACTCAGGTCTTCTGTACTTCGGGTAAACTGCTCTGTGTTGACCATCAGTTCTTCCTGTTGTTTCTTCAGAGATGTCTCGTGGTTCCTAGTCTCATCCAACTTGTTCTCGTATAACTTGAGTGTCTGTGTAAGCACAGCCTCTCTCTCGTGCAATGCTGCTCGGCCATTCTTGAGGAAGGCCTCAACCACTGACCGAACTCTCTCGCTCACGCTCTCCGTGAGGACATTCAGCGAGGACATGACATCATCACTCCAGAACATTTCTGAGGCAGCCCCCTGGATGAGTTCATTATACTTAGCGAGGTCTCCCTTGCTTTCCCCTGGCTCTCCCGTTGGCCACACGTTGCCCCCGAGCTCCTCCTCAAGTGCCAGGATGTAGACCTTGTCTCGGTGGATGCAGTCATTGAGCATGCGCGCCCTCAGCAGGAGCTGACGGAAGCGCGGCACCTGGGCCTTCTCGCTGATCCACAGGCGCGACTTCTTATGTGGTGCCACCTGGAAGATGCGTCGCATCTGGCACTCGATGTAGCCAATCTCCTCGAAGCGGTTGAACCGCTTGACTGCGTGTTCGACGATGCCGCTGAATGGACTCAGCGTGCAGATGTCGAATACCTTCTCGTCCTTGAAGTAGACATGTTTGCGGTCGAGTTGGTGCGTCGATGCGATGCCGTACCACTTGAGTAGTCGTTTCCACTCCTCCTCACTCACATAGTCGTTGTTTGCATCATTGTGCGTGTCCATCTCTATCGGCCCTGGGGGGTCGGACAGTCCCGGTGTGAACCCCTTCAGCTGTCCCACGTATTCCTCCCACTTTCGATACCATGTCTTCGAGATGGCGTACGTACACGAGCCCTCAGTGTCCAGGTGTGAGATGATCTCGCGCTGTCGCTCGGGCTCTGGTACACCCGGGCACTCGTCCTCTATGGCATTCGTCTTGCAGGTGTCCTCCTCCTTTGGCTTTATGACGTGGGCTGCAAAAATAGAGCTGCATTAACACAGGTGTACTGGGGTCGTCAGTGTTTAGTTTGCTCTGAGGTAACCCTCAGTTATTCCTCCCCATTGGATGGCAGCAGCTGTGTATGCTATGCATGTATGTATGAATGTATGTATAAATACATGTATGTATGTATGTATGTAATAATGTATGAATGTATGTATGTACATATGTACATATGTATGTATGAACATATGTACGTATGTATGTATGCATGCATGCACACAGTGTTATGCACACTTTGATATATTGATATAGTGTTTTGCTGTTTTATTTGAATACTATTTAACAATAACATTTTATTAAAATTCTTGGATTTGTGCCTGTGTGGGTGTGTTAATTTTGAATAAATTGGAGTTACCTTTTTGAAAACTGAGTTAGTCATTAGTCATAGTTATTTGGTCACAAGCTATTGTTTAACCAACATTTTTGCATTAATTTGACAAAATATGTGGTGCGCATTTATATTTCCACATCTTATGCTGCAAAATAGAATTTTTTTTCCACATATTTTCCATAATAACTTAACATGTTTGGATTTGCAATCGTCCGGTAGAGATATACACTATATAGACTAGCCCAGTATGATTATAGACATAAAGTAAACCATGGTTAATTAAATAACAGAAGAATTAATGCATTTGAGCAATGTTAAAAATAAAATATCTAGATAGATAAAATCACAAATATTGAAGTGTTACAGAGTACAGAAGACCAGTCGAACTACCTAAACAACCACAACCAAAACATGTTTTTATTTTGTTCATGTCCACAGTAGTATGTATGAGGTATGTACACATGAGGTATGTATGAGGTATGTACACAGAAAACACTCTACCTCCACTAAATAAGAGTTCCCTTCATATGTCTGGGACACTTTGAGCAATATTGGGAGTTTCCCCAAGTTCCTATCATACACCTAATCTGGGTTTGTCGTGCTGCAGCCTGGTGGTAGAAATACACACCTTTCATTGGTCCACGCGGTGAAATGGGGTCATTTTGATTGGGCCAAGAGTTACGGAGGTGAAGTGGAGAATGTTTTGGTTCACTTTCGGCTGACTCATCGCTCAGGGATCGCACCAGCTCCTGTTTGTCGGCCATCTTTCTTGGTGCTCTGCTGCTCGGTGATTGCTGAAATCTGATATTAGGATGTTGTGATTTAAAAACATACTCTTATCCAGTTAGTATTCGAGCTCTTTCCTCCATTGATTGAGCTCATCATGAATCAGATTTGTTGATGTTTAAATCTGTAATGTATGAACAGTTTAAAACTGCTTCCTCAAGTGATTTAGCCTATCGCAAATCCAGTTCAATGGTGTCCAAATGTGTAGTGTGTGAATAGTTTATATAACATCCGCAGTCGATTTAATAAAAAAATGCATTTTTTCATTCAAATCATCGAAATCGTTAGACGTAGTAAAGATCAAAATAGTAGATATCCAAAATGGTAAGCACTGTGTGGGTCAATGCTAATCATGGGTGTGACTTCCATCCTCTCGCCGGTTACATGACAAAGTTACGAAATGTCACCAAGGAAGAAAATCATGATTTTTCAGCAATTCTATTTTTACTTTAGTTAATGCTCAAACAAGCATTAACTAATTTAATAGTTTATCTGATAATTTAACAAAAAACTATATACAAAAGTTGCACAAACGAGCTAGCATGTTGCAGTGGATATTAAGTAGGTTTGTTTTTTGTAAAATTAATTTGAAATGAGACTAGCAAAAAATTCAAATTGATTAAGCACCTTTAGGTAATGCATGCAGTTGATTTAATAAAAAGAGTGCTTACTTTTGTTAAATAAATCACTGAAACAATGTACATATATGCTATATATAGCCAGATAACGTTTGTGGTTTTTTTGCCAAATTTTGACCGGACTGGTTCAACATTAATTTAATAATTTGTCTGATGATTTCACCAAAGCTAGCTAACAAACTTGTAGAAATGAGCTATGAGTCTTAGTGGATACTAGACAGATAATTTTTTTTGAAGGTCTCAATTAGATTTTTTTATAGTCTCATGACAAATTCATTTTGTAAAAAATCAAACCTATCTAGTATCCACTATGACATGCTAGCTCGTTTGTGCAACTTGTGTGTGTAGTCTTTGTGTGAAACAATCAAACTATTATATTATTTAATATTTGGTCAAACATTAAGTGAAGTGAAAATGGAAATGCTGAAGACTCATGAATTTCACCCTTGGTGAAATTTTTTAACTTTGTCATGTGATCGATGAGAAGATGAAAGTCACGCCAGTAATCGGCACTGACCCGCAAAGTGTTTTCTGTTTTACTACTTTGATAAACTATTCACACACTACATATTTGGACATCAAAACACCAGATTTGAGTACGTAATGAAAAGAACAAAACATTCAAATTGGAGGAACCTTTTGTGTCTCTGAAAAAATGTTTCTTGTTGAAATAAGTTTGCATATCGACATGAGATGACCTGTCAGTGTATATAGGGAGTGTGTACGCTGAAACTGTATATATCACTGGGAGTGTGTACGCTGAAACTGTATATATCACTGGGAGTGTGTACGCTGACACTGTATATATCACTGGGAGTGAAACTATATATCACTGGGAGTGTGTACGCTGACACTGTATATATCACTGGGAGTGAAACTATATATCACTGGGAGTGTGTATGCTGACACTGTATATATCACTGGGAGTGAAACTATATATCACTGGGAGTGTGTACGCTGACACTGTATATATCACTGGGAGTGTGTACGCTGACACTGTATATATCACTGGGAGTGTGTACGCTGACACTGTATATATCACTGGGAGTGTGTACGCTGACACTGTATATATCACTGGGAGTGTGTACGCTGAAACTGTATATATCACTGGGAGTGTGTACGCTGACACTGTATAAATCACTGGGAGTGTGTACGCTGACACTGTATATATCACTGGGAGTGTGTACGCTGACACTGTATATATCACTGGGAGTGTGTACGCTGACACTGACTACTGACTGTTACTGGTGGCTATATTTGCCAAGCATTAAACCATGTTATGTTGACTGACTATATAAATGCTCAGTGTGTGTTTATTCTGCTGGCACACGGTCAGTTGTGTGACCCATTGTCTGGAGCAAACCATGCTGACCGCATTAATGTGGATAATCTGGACATATTGTTTGATGCTACACGATGCCAGGTTACACACACTAGCTGCAGCCTGCAATACTCTTTATGTGATTTCTGTCACACACTGCTTGCAACACACGTTGTGGTCTCTGTCATACACTGTTTGCAACACACTGCTAATAATACACTGTGTTCTCTGTCACACACTGCTTGCAACACACTTTGTGTTCTCTGTCACACACTGCTTGCAACACACTTTGTGTTCTGTCGCACACTGCCCACAACACACTTTGTGTTCTCTGTCAATCACAGCTTACAACACACTTTGTGTTCTCTGTCACACACTGTTTGCAATACACTTTGTCACACACTGCTAATAACACACGTTGTGTTCTCTGTCACACTGCTTGCAACACACTTTGTGTTCTCTGTCACACACTGCTTGCAACACACTGTGTTCTGTCGCACACTGCCCACAACACACTTTGTGTTCTCTGTCAATCACAGCTTGCAACACACTTTGTGTTCTCTGTCATACACTGCCTGCAATGCACTGTGTACTCTGTCACACACTTTGTGTACTCTGTCACACACTTTGTGTTCTCTCTCACACACTGCATTCTCTGTCACACACACTATGTTTTCTGTCACACAGTGTTATCTGTCACACACTGTGTTCTCTGTCACACAGTGTGTTCTCTGTCACACACTGTGTTCTCTGTCAGACACTGCATTCTCTGTCACACACTGCATTCTCTGTCACATACTGCATTCTCTGTCACACACTGTGTTCTCTGTCACACAATGCATTCTCTGTCACCCACTGCATTCTCTGTCATGGACAGTGTTCTCTGTCACGCACTGTGTTCTCTGTCATGCACTGCATCTCAATGCGGGTGGTCTATCACAAGTGGTCTGTTGTCATTTTCTTTGCCCTGACTCTTTAATGCGCTGCCCTGTCTGCATGCACCACCTATCTGCTGCCAGAACTAAACCCTACCAGTGGCCATGCAGTCAGTGTTTATGCTTAGCCATAGCTGCACATACCTGGAAGTATTGAACACTCTTTGCTGCACCTTCATATCTTTCCCAGGCACCTTACAGCCTGTAGATAATACCCCTTGCCTTCTTACCCTGACCACAATCCTGACATAGTTGTTACCAACCAGGGAAACAATGCAGTCAAGTCTTAAACTTAAGAACCTTACCTGCTGCAGCACTGAATGCTCCCTCAGTCACTATAGTCCGTTGCTGAAATATCTGTCCAACTCATTCCGTGTTTGGATCCTAGGCAGGCTGTGGTTTTGTTGACTTTCAGCATAACATAGTAAATTTTAATTGAACAGCCAAACACTGATGGAAAAGTTTAGCAGAGGACCTAGCTACAAGCTACACAAATAACGAGGAACCTGAAGTCCCATAGGAATCAAAATAGATTTTAATTCCTTGAAAGTTTCTATTGTTTACGTTTGTGTATTTTTGTACTGGTCTTATAAATGACCACCTTTGCTAAATTTTTTTACTCAGAGAACTGAGAATAGAAAACATATTGAACCTAATATTGATTTGGGTTTTGGTAGTCCCATATGTAAACAGAAAAAAAACAGTGACGGATGTTTGTGTAACAGGGTGTAGTTCTGGCCTGCTCTGGTCAAGCAGACTTGTTCTGACACACAGTGCTCCTATCAACAATTTGACTGTACACACAAAACAGGCTCTGTGGTCACGCTTGAGTGAACATGCACTGCCAGGAATTTACATGCCACAGTTCTTAATTGACAAAAAGGCATATAATACATCAGCCTCACTGGTATAATAATGACACTAATAATTATAGCTATCTATTTTGTACAGCATCACACCCATTACAGTACATAGCACTCTACAGAGAATCTGATTAAAATAGCACAATGCAGTAAAACAACACTTATAATATTGCAGAGAATATTAAATATAATATTTTGTTTTTAAGTAATTACGATGGGCACGTAAATATAATCATAAACCATGTGTAAGGTTATTAAAATAGCAGTACAAAAAGTTAAATATCATTGAATAATATATGTTGGGTTGACTATATAGCAAATCAGTAAATTAAGATGGTCTGCTCAGTTATCACCAACTCAGTTATCACCAACTCAGCACACCTCAAATGGAACCAATAACAGTTTCAACAGCTACCCACTAATTAGGAATTGGAATATTTTGCTTTACCCATTTCTTGTCGTATTGTATGATATACTATAGATAGAAAGTTGACCAGGCATGTGCTAGTGTCAGAGAGTTCTAGAGGTCTACTCATTGTAAGACCTGTTGTGTTGCTATCATAGAAACCTCAACTGTGAATTTAAAATCTACCTTAATATACTATGTAACATAAAAAAGTTATCATAATATTAACATTTCCCATAAGCCAGTTGCCACACTAAGTTTGAGAACAGCTGCTGCTCAGATTGAAACCTGTTGATGTGCATAATTTAGTTTTGATTTTTAATAACTAAAATTATCTTTTCCAATCTTATCATAATGAATATATTTGTGTTTGGTGGCCATATTTCTACATGAATGAAGTACTGTGTGTGTGTGTGTGTGTGTGTGTATATATATATATATATATATATATATATATATATATATATATATATATATATATCTCTCTCTCCTGACTATGGCAAAACAATGAAGCAAACAGATAAACAGATGAAAGATAAACCTGTCAGCTCCCACACCTATATTTTCTTTACGGCATCTTAATTTTCACCAGTTAGGCTGAACTGGGTGAATGACACAGTGTCGCCCCCTGGTGTGTTTCAGGCATATGACCAGATGGAAGTGCTCAACCAACAAGTCCTCCAGGAGAGGGAGCTACGGTCAGTGACGGAGGGGTGGCTCATGGACGACAGAGCCACCTGGCAGGAAGTGGCTAGACTAGCCGCTGACTCCCACGCCACCGGGTGTAACATGACGACACTACTCGACACAGTCCGGTAAGTATCAGCGCATCTACATGGATACCTAATTCCGGGGGGGTTAAAAAACTACGGAAAGGGGTGTTTTTCAAAGGATTTTTGTGTGGAAAAGGGGTATAAAAATTATCTATGAAGTCTCATATTGTCGTTAAAAGGGGTGAAAACAAATTTGTGGAACAAATATAACTTGTCAGTAGATTAGTAGTTGGTAGTTTGGCTCGTCTTACACATTTTGTTATTGTGCGCTTATTGCAGACAATTTGAGCAAGAGATGGCCGTACGACTTGGCACGCTGCCAGCCACCGCCACAGCACACGGAGGGGGCAATGACAGTCTCGCAGCCGCACTCAAAGAAGGTCTCTCACTGGATGAAAACCCGCAGCCAGCGCCAGCAATACGGGCGCAGTCAACGGAGGCGATAGTCGAGTGCCTGGAGAAATACCACAGTGAATTGAACGGTGCTGTCTTTAGGACGGTTCTGAATGCGGACAAAATACTGAGCAGAACTGAACATTCTGGCGCGATGGGGGCATTCTCCTCCTGACGTGGCACGTCCTGTGTCATGGCGTGTCTGTGTGTCATGTTTAGTGGGTGTGTGTCACTTTCTATGTCTACTGTCAGTGTGAAGTGTGTGGTCCTAGTGTCTTGTGTCTGTGTTTAGTGTCAGATGGTGATCTGGTCAGTAGTCAATATGAAAATTTATGTCAACATGTTACGTCTGATGTCAGATTGTGACAGAATTCGTTGATAACTTTAGTGTCTAATGCTTCAAAACTGCTTCATGTGTTTCCTGCCTGCTGGTCACTTTGTGTTGCAATCAATTTCCTCAGGCCACCTGCAGGTCACGTTGTGTTGTGGTCAGTCTCCACCCTTCACCTACTGGTCACTGCATTTAACTCAGTCCAGTGTCATTTGCCGACCATAGACCACAGTTAGGATCTGTCCGCCATTACCCACATAAAGAAGAGACCCCAGGAAAGTGAGATGTGTGAAGCTGTTCAGAGTACTTTTGCATCGGATGTTTCTGCACTGCTGCACTAGATCTTTCATTTGATGGCAATAGACAGACGCTGACCGCTCACGTATTACTACACCAACTATTCTGCATTACTCACCAGCATTTCAAAATAAGTCATGGGCTGGGTTGAAATTGAGGGGTATCAGCTTAGGGTGCGTTTTTTTTAAACGAGGCATGTCACAAATTTCACATAGTACATGTGTTAATATAGCCTAAATGTGCTGTGAAATGTAAAGAAAATTGTAGGGCAAATTTTCCAGGAATCCAAAGAAATGTTATACACCCTGTAATGGGAAACTAACTGTGGTCTCTCTCCCCATTTGTGTGGTATCCACCAGGGGGAAGTATTTTGTGTGGTATCCACCAGGGGAAGTATTTTGTGTGGTATCCGCCAGGGTCGAAGTATTTTGTATGGTATCCACCAGGGAGGAGTATTTTGTGTGGTATCCACTAGGGGGAAGTATTTTGTGTGATATCCACCAAGGGTTGTCAGAAATCTCTGGTGATGTTAGGCCGGGCTTATTGTGAGAAGATCAAACTAATGCATACAACTTTTGTTTTAGATAATGTGTGACAGATTGGCAAGATGTGCACTGCTGACACCATCTTGAGTGGGTCCAATGCATTACAAACCAGGTCTGATTTATTGGCCGAAGCCTTCGGAATCACGCCGCAGTAAACAAATGCCCGGGATCAAAAACCTAAAAAATAAAATAAATATAAATGTATTTACAATAGTGTTGTTTTGGTAGTACCATGAGTATTTATTTATCAAACTGTTTTTAAATTCTGTGTTTATTTTGTACAAGCTGGTGGACACAGTCGCCGAGTCCAGCGTAGGCTAGGCCTAGGGCTAGGCTTGGAAGTTGGACCAGCGACCTACTTTATCTTTGCGTTACTCGGTGGTATGATTAGGAATATTGGAACACGTGGGTAAATATGTCGACACTGTATGATTTGACTGCGAAATATATTGATATATGCACTTTTTAACAAACGTGTCGATCTAACTTTTGAGTAGAGCTATCTCGCCTTTAGATTGGCTTGCCCTTTGCGATTTCAGTGAACAAACTACCTCTCAGTCTACGCTAGCTATTATTTAAAATCTATATAATTATGTTGCTGGGTTTTAATAGTGTTTCAAATAATGAAACTGATGTCACACCCAAATTCATTGTTTTTGGACCCACTGCAACATTATAAGCTTTTAACGTACGCAGATGTTCTGCGTTGATAAGGTAAGGAATGACAATGTCTGTTGATGTTCGTTTGCCTAGACTGACGTCACACGCGGACTCCGTACGGACATTGCCGAGCGAAATGTCGAATCGCTTGGGGCTTATTTGCCATTAATATAATTAGCTTTTATTGAAGAGTAGCCAATTACATTATTTGTTAATGCATTCCAAACTACTAATACAATTGTTTGTTATATATCACGATTTCTGGAATATTTGTACATGATCTTTAATATCCAGTTTTGTCGTGTGTTCCCGCGGACATTATTTTCTCCCGGCTCCAGTTAAATAAATGCCTACACATCTCAAAGTGTGTCTGCGTACACACACTTCCGACATACCTATACGTACACAGGGACGTAATTATGTCAAAACATTTAATTGGTTGTGTGCCAAACAAAAAGTTTGTATTATACCATAAAATCATGTAACAATAACATATAAGAGATAAACTTCCCTAATGGTGCATGTTTTGTATCTGAAATATTTGATTTAACATTTCAGTGACATACACTGTGTGACACTGTCGCGCAATGGTCGTATAAATAAATAATACCATTGGACTATAACAGCCAGTTAACGTGTTTAATTTACATTCCATTTCTGAATGTATATCATACTATACATACATATAGAATTTCATAATTACCAAAACAAAAACAATAAATAATAACCAACGCCTCGCTACACTGCGAGTATAACTCGAATTAATATGAAATAAATATGAAAACAATTCACATTATCGCTTGAACACCGTCGACACACTACTTGTGTCACTGGTTCCCAGACAGTCCATCCTTTCCTGCCGCTCAACCGACCACGCCCTCACACGACGCTCCAGCTCGCCCTCTGCTGCGTATATGTCTCTCGGCTATTCAGCCCAAGCTGGTTCTGTATGATACAATTTAACCCAATCAGCTGACAGTAAATAATTTCCATATACACGTGAATAACAACGCAATAATAATCATATCAGTTTACCATTTAAATTATACAAAATACGATTACAAGGCGTGTCACCCGACAAGCTCTATGCCAACAATGGCCGACACGCTTTGTGCAAATAATGGCTTAATTGTAGGTCAATTCTAAAAACCATATTTACAATAGATGACTCTTCAACTTCATAACATGTATTAACACATCGGACATACGAATATATCTAAATATATTATCAGCTATCAACGTAATAGATAATACTTACGCCAGTCGCTTCTGGCATTGTTCAAATCGTGCTGCGTCACACCACTTGTTATATCTGCTCCTTGCTCGCTTCTAACCGAGTTATCTTCTCGTAACTTTGATAGCTTCACGCAGCTTTCTACCGACACACAATTTCAGTATAGTCGCTTTCTCGCGGACTAAAAACGTGTTTTATGAATTGCAGTAAAGTTGCCTTCTCGCAACTTATCACCGGCCGTGTCTTAACTATTGCAGCCGCCTCCTCGCGAACTACAATCGACCGACCCCGGTTAGAACAGTCCCCAACGTATGTATAGTCTACCAGTCAATGATACGCTTCAGTAAACATTACCGGCCTGCTACCTAACATAATGCCCATTGCTAGGACTACTGCCTAGCCTGGCTCGACAATAGCTATAGAAAACCTTGTTTCAGGAGGGCGGGTTATAAGTAGATGAACATTGTTGGACTCTCGATAATCCAATGGCTTCCTTGTCCACTTGCCATCTGTGCCTTTGGCTTGGATGGCAAATCTTGTTAAATCTTGTTAAATCTCTTGTTAAGTAAGATAGTGGCTATCACTACGACTCTAGTAAAACCATAAAATAAATGTATAATATACACATTGTCACACACTGAGTTTAACATAGCAGCACAACTGAAAGCACACAGGTATGTATGAGTACGCGATACAGTCGATATGGTTCACAGACGACGCCAGAATGTCCAGGTTGTTTAGCCAACCGTGACCGCATTTATTATCCAGTGGTCAAAGACGGGCACCAACAGTCGTTCACACACGTTCACGTTAAACTACACTCCCCGACTGATTGTGTGCGCATATTGTGTTACTCGTGCTGTGTGTTATCAAAGCTAATTTATTACCCTTCTTCGTCTTTATTTCCTTAGCTACCACTTCTACAGTTTCATTAAACTGCTCTAAATGGTCTGATTGCCATTCAAAGTAGTAAGATGTGGACATTGCTCACCTGAGAGTAAAGGCGTTGACAACATTTTGAAGTAGGGGTGTAATTATGAATCGTGCAACAGGACGTTCGCTGTGAATTATTAGCGCTCTCAAATAGGTCATTCGAATAGAAGTTCTGTCACGATCCCGGACTGACGTATCAGCTTGACTGGCCGAGACACAGTTCAGTTACTGTCCGAGACTGCGACAACTGAGTAAACGTCCGCGGTGTTCATGACCTTATACCCGCCGTGATGTGTCCACAAGCAGCACATCTGCTGGCGGTGTGTGTTATCGCCTGTATCGTACATGTAGCACCAGTCTTTTCGCAGTGTACCACGAAACACTGTGTTGATGATGACAGCGACGTGAGTTTGTTGACAGCGACGGTGTCTCGCCTGCAGGACACCATGGAATTGCAACACCAGCATTATCTAGACTCACTGGAACAACAACAGAATCAACACCAAGAATCACTTGAACTTCTACAACAACACTTCAATGACTCACTGGAGCAACAACAGGAACACGTGACTGAGCTAGAAAACATGATGACAGAAAAGATATCGACCCTTGAGCTAGGTATGATTTACATGGGCATTTTTTTTGACAGTAGGTGTTTTCACACTGTCTCTACTGACAGAAGTATATAAATTTTAAAGTAAAACGATAATGGGCTGCCTTTACAGGTAGAAGTGTATATGCTACAGTAAACTCAACACACTCTTTGTTGCAATAGGGAACACACGTTATTCTCGTTTCGAGGCGACAGTTGACGAGATAATGCGCTTCCGGCCCCCAAGTTGTGCACACCATAATACGTTAAATATACCTATGTCATTATAAAATAAACCATTAGTATTCATGTTATCACATTTTAATGCTAGTTGTTTTAATAAATAATAAAAGTAAACGTGTTATTGTTTTTTCTCTCTGTTTTAATTCCAAATGTGTGAAATGCGATAGCCGGCAGCGTGTCTTTGGGGGCCGGAAACGAGCAATTATCGATTAATCTGCGTCGTAAAACCAACATGGCGGCTGATGAGACTGGCGTTCCCTATTGTGGCATTACGTTGATAATGTG
>OY759272.1:37113932-37148932 GCA_963662155.1 Lamellibrachia columna | reverse complement strand
TTGCCTATGAGGACCACCACACCGAGGAGACATCTGGAGAAATGCCAGCCTGCGGCATCCACTTCAGGCCACCTGAACCTTTCCACCAGGCCAGGTGGATGTCAAAAATCATCTACTGGTTTAAGCTGTGACTTTTTCGCAAACAGTTCAAGTTCAATTCCAGCAGGAAGAAGGGTATGCGAAGTGCAACCTCTTCTGTACGTTTCTGTTCGCATAACAGTGGATCACAGCACCAGTGGCACCAAATGCACCAAGCAACGACCTCTCCTTCTTCGGGAAGTTGGTAGATGGGAATGGTGTCGACCGCAAAGTGGCAAAAGTTTCCAACACTGCCTGTGGTATATCAGCGAAGAGCTAGTCGCCTTTTGACGCCTTGAGCGTGCCTCCCGCAGTGAAGGCTATGGTGGGTGCTCATAATTCTATCCCAAAACAAACCTCTCCTGAAAAGCAACCAATATGTCAGAAACGATTAGACGGACAACTGCAGAACATCAACCTCTAGCCACTGGACGAGTTTCTCACAATCATTTCATCCAGCATATTCCACCGCTGTTAGAACGCCGGACTGTCAATCGAGTGAACCCGGGTTCGAATCCTCTAGCTGCCGTTTCGTAGCTTTAGCAATTTCGTTCACCCCACGTTGTCACAGTTCACTCAGCTGTAAATAAGTACCAGGCTACAGACAAAGGTGGATATGTGAACATATAGTCTTCGCGCAGTAATTGCAGCGTGGCTGAATGCTTCCCAGAAAAAGAAGTAAGGACATAAAAATGTACCTTTACCTTTTCTGTCTCAAGATCGACCAAAGCTTCTTGGTGGATGATCCATTTCTGTGGCCCTTGGGTTTCCTTGAGGGCTGCACGAAGATCGTAGTGTTGACGGTCATCAGCAACACTGAATATGACATGACATGATAATTGCCTCTCAAAAAACGTTCGTATCCTTTCGGAATAAATACGAAAACTCTAACCCTGACCGTAAGTAATCTGTGACCTCGTTGCACAACCTCTAAACTTATTTGTATGACCTGTAACTTTGCACGGCTTGGTTTATAAGCAACATACACTGATGACGTTTGAGAACATTAACATTATTGACTGTAGCCATGTCTTTAGCTGAATAAAAGCAGATCAGCTAGTGATCAAAGCGAAAAGATCTCGCCTTTCACGTGTTTTGTGTTTAGCCTCTGTGCATTCGCGCAAAACACCAAAAGTCGTGCGTTAGCCCCAAAATGGGCTCTCACGTCGAAAGGTGCTACCTCCTCTAGCGGCGATTCTGTAAAACATTGGTCCTTTGCGTTCGCCAGATGGCGACACGTGGCGGACAGCACTGACTGATAAAACCACGCTGGCAACATACTGTGAAATGACAACAGTAAAAGTACCAAATCGGTAAAAAAATTAAATGCTATTACATACACGTGTTATTATTGCTTATACGCATTGAGACAATCATTTGATAAAAATAAGGCACACAGCGAGTGTCTGTTTTTCAAGTGCAACAAAAAGTTTGGGTCCCTTGGGGTGTCAGATGAAAACAGTTACTTGGGTATTCGTCTTCATATGCACCCGCGTTTGACATGTTCATTCATCAGTCAAATCACGCTATATGATTACAAATACATGTGTCATTAATGATTTAGACATATCGACCGACATATCGCAACAGGAGTAGACAGGCAAATTCTTACCTTGCTGTTCTCTGGCTGATCTGGTTCTTTCTGGTTGTCACACACTCTCACCACTCACTGCTTCCAATCCGGAATAACTGGCACTGTATCATCAGGTACATACCGATATGAATCACTTTAGTTAGCCTCAAGTGATTTACGTGCACGTAGCGACGCTGCGCAGGGACTTACATACAGTAAGTCAGTGGTCCCAACCCACCTTATGATCTTACCCTAGATCCACTTTTCTTCACCATCTCGGTGGTTACGTGCTTACGCACATGATTCAGCCATGCGAAGTTTCAGTAGCCTAAATTTATTTCACAGTCTGCGTTCTGCCGAAGATACTCCCTTTCGGAGGGAGGCGTTCAGCGATAAGTAGTTAGAAGTTAGCTAGACAATGTTCCTTGGTTAGATTGTTTCCCGCGGAGTGTTGTGAAGAACCGTTTGATGTTGGATGAAACGGAGCAACTCGTGTAGATCCCGTTCTTATTCATGAATGTCTTGAATGTCTGAGGCAACTTGCTCATTACAACCTACTCATGAAAAGAGAGGCAAACAACCCCCTCAGAACACCAATGGCTTTGACTGCTGGAGTAGACCTCATTGGCACAATTCCAACCACTTGGAATGCCTGTCAGCAACGATCAGGTAGTCCATAATGTCCTTCTCTGCAAAGTCAATGTGGTTCCTCTGCCATATACGTGTGGGCCATGGCCACGGATGTAGCAGTGCAACAGTTGATTCTTCGCTGACTGGCCTACAGCACATTCCGCACCTTACATTGACAGCCGCATCCATTCCTGGCCACCAAGTGTAATTGTTCGCAAAAGCCTTGGTTTGGCTGATGAGTTCATGTGACATCACTTGGTGATAGGCGGATGTAATCACAGCGCGTGACCCTCACAACATAAGTCCCTGTTCTGTAACTCATTGCGCTTGTCGATCTTTATCTACATGATTTGGCCACCATGTGAATACATACTCTTTTAATCGCGACAGCACTGGATATCGAAGAGTTATAGCATTATGAACATAAGAGTGTTGGAAGATTCCAGGTTCATCTGTGGTTCTCTCCACAGGCGGTGGCACGCGCGTTCCCGTAATCCTCACACTTATGGTACTGTATCTCGTAACATGAGTGTCCGACGTTGCATCCGTACTGCTAATGTTGGCATAGCCGGCTTGGGACAGAGGATCTTCCGCGTTGGGTAGCGGGCAATGTTTCAGTTCAACATTCGGATTTATGATTACCAGACATCTCCACATATTCGCACAGTTTTGTTCGTTGTCAGCACCACCACAATTGGAGCAGATCAGTTACTGAGGTCTATCTTCCTGATAATGTTATGTACTTCTCCTGTTCCAAATTGGTTAGCTCAATTTCCACGTTATCTCGAAGTGCGTACATTATAGGCCTAGCCTTGTAGAACCTAGGTTGTGCACTATCCTTCATATGGACGTACGCTTTATTCCTATAGGGAACATTAATTTTGAATATAATGCACTTGAAAATGGCACTACAAGTCAAAGTTGGTCCTTAAGTCGGCCAAACATGCCCGCGGACTGACACTTAAAAAAATAGCGGATATTGCCAAAACCAGCAGCCTATTTCAAACTATTCAAGTGGCGCGCTCTAGCTGACATGTAGCACATTGGATATCACGCCTCAACGTTCTGGCATCACATTTTCATGTATCTGGTCAAATAAATGGTGAACTAAAATCATAAAAAATAGCTGAAGTTCTAAGCATTTCAATATGATTATTTAGTGCACAACATTCCACTTCATTCAAGAATTCATGTATGCAAACTATTTTTTGCAGTACAGTACCTTATCATTAGCATTGATACATTACAGTTCCCATCTGTATTTTATTAATATTACAAAATTAGATAAATAAAACGTTTTAATACATGCTTGCTAAATCTCTTTAAACAACGAGTGACCAATTTCGTGCATGACCTTGCTTTCACTTATGATAAAGTACAGTTAATAATTATTACCTTTTTGTTCATTTTCCTCTGACTGCTTAACCTTAATACAAATTAAGCAATTAAGGCATGAATGAATAGAGAGAATATTATCACCGTTTTAGTGATATTAAACAAGTTTTAATTGTGCGCAATTTAAAATAGTACGCGCGAACTGTGTAAAAGGTGTTCATGCGGCCGCGTGTCATAGCTCATGCTTAGTTCGGCTTTGTGTTGTTTAAATGCTATAATTCCTCATTTATGTAATGCAAGATAAACCTATGTATTTGTAATGCCGTTTATAGAAATTGGAATTTGAGAAGTTACATTTTGTTTCAAAACATCGATTCCGTGGATTTTGTCCGTTTTCCGCGATCACGGAATTTCCATTCGAAAACGATGAATTCCGTTTCAAACCATCGATTCCGTGAATTCCGACCGTTATAAAATGCGCTTTAAAAGCAACAAGTCTTGAAATAAAACGCACATGTTTTCAACATTTTGCATATATAAAATACATTTTGGTATGTATTTCGGGGATACCCCAAGAGTAATATATCAACTTGTACAAATAGTAAAAGGCATAAGACAACGTGTGTCAAAGCCGTAAAGTAAAGAGAAAGGTTATCCTGGCGTGACCGGACTCCGTCCGACTTTTCAGTTTGAATTCCGTAAAACATTTGACGATGCCCACAAATATCACGATATGCTTCTTTTATATTAACAAACGTATAGGTATTTGTAATACATGGTACTACCTTCAGTCAAGTGTGTGTCTGAAATATATGTATTTTAGTAATTTAGCTGCATTAATCCAAGCACCACGGTCACAATATGTTCACAATGTACGATTCTCGCGGGTTTATGACATTGTTTATGCTGCAGAAGATGCATTCTCACAACATTCTGGCCGGCCGTTCAGCACGAAGGACCGTGACAATGACGGGTACAGTGACCGGCATTGTGCTCAAGTGATAAGGGGAGCATGGTGGTACCATAGCTGTTCTAACTGCCACTTGAATGGCCCGTATTACTCCCGTGGCTCTCACCCTTCATGGGGCCAAGGTGTCGTTTGGTGTGAGTGGAATAATTGCCACTCGCTCAAGAAAGTCGTTATAAAACTGAGACCTTAGCAGAAGTCAATTTTTTTAATAAAATAAACTCTTGGTTAAATTGGGGCCTACCCCAGTTCCGGCGACACAATCGTAGCCACAAATCTTTATACGCCCGATTTTTGCACCCCGACACCGTGTCAGCAATTGCCTTGAGGAACATATCTAGACAAATCACTGCCAAACAACTCAATTAAGATGTACAGAGTTTAATGCATTTGTAATAATTATAAGTAGCTTACAAAGTACCATTCTGCAAAACAAATGTCAGGCAACATACATTGGCATATATTGGGCCCACAACTTGGAATACTTTTATCATGCAAAATTCTCTTCAAGATTGTATTTCTACTAATGTGTTTAAACAGCGAGTTAACATTTTGCTCATGTGTAATTAGTCAACAGTTGTTTATACTCGTGCAATACTTGATTTATGATTTATGGTCTATTTTATAACTACTGTGTCATATATGAATAATAAAAGTCACTAACTAATCTACCGTAGTTATTGCAATACATGTGGATCATGTTTTATATTAATGGCAGATGTGTTTAACTATTGCATACCTGTATTACTGTTATTACTGTTATTACTATTATTATTATTAACCAATTTCGAAAATTTTAATTCAGTACTAATGCTTATGGCACACTTATGTTATATTGTATTCTTGCGTGCACAGTTATATTACTAATAGCTTAAGTGCTCAACTTAACCAAAAGAGGTTAATTTAATTGACAAATTCCCAATTAACTCTCTAATTAAGAGCTCATTTAACAGTTGATATTACTGGATAGATCACATCCATTTTATCCAGGTATTTTCAGAAGGCCTTCAGCCACTATTCCAGCTACTGGCATGTGAGAGATCAGATCACACAATGGGGTGATCTGGTCATTTAGGCACTTTTGAATTGGAGGGAAGGGCTAGACAATGTATTGTAGGTTGCTAAGTTGATGGCTAATCGTGGCTTCTGCAAATCTCTGTTTAAAGTAAACATTTTGGGCTGGCAACTTGCAGCCAAGTGGACCTATTGGGCCTCTAGACATATACATCTATAATTCTTATATGTACATTAATGGGGAGATGTAGAGAAAGGTAATATAGCATCAACTTGGGATCTTTTTTCATAAAATGCTTAGAATAGTGTATACATATTTAAATGCTAGTGTGTAAAGGGGAAACCTAATGATTTAGCATAGAACACTGCATAAGTAACAATTTGATGCATAGAAATTATGTATGTAGTTGCCCGGTTTTGTTAATTTGGTGGTGGAATATAAAAGGAAACCCCAACACCTGCAATTCTTCAACCATAACTTTTCCATCCTTTCAGAACTGCTGAGTTAATTGTGATTTAATTAATTAACTTTTAAAGTTAATTGCCCCATGCCTGGTAAGTAACCATAGTATTATATCACTGACACAAATTAAATGTTAACTGGTTGAATCTGATTGTATTTCATTTGAGACAATAAATATTATCTTTACTATTGTTATTATTATGAGTTGTGTTTTTAATTATATGTGTGTCAGCATCATACGAACATCCTTGAGCTGACCTGTAATATTGGTAACATAAATTCATAAGACCCACAAACAAGCCCTAAGAGAATACACACACAAACACACACAAACACACACACACACACACACACACACACACACACACACACACACACACACACACACACACACACACACACACACACACACACACACGCACACAAACATGCGCGCACGCACACACGCGTGCGCGCGCGCACACACACACACACACACACACACACACACACACACACACACACACACACACACACACAATTTCTACTTGACAAACACTTCACCTACTCGTTATCAAACAAATCTTAATATAAACCTTACTTTTTTTTCGATCCAACAGTTTTTTGCTCATGCTCGTCTTTGTCAAGTAGAACTTATACAAATCCATCAGTATTTCTTAAACCTTAAATGCACACACATGCACGCACGCACGCACGCACGCACGCACGCACGCACGCACGCACGCACGCACGCACGCACGCACGCACGCAAGCACGCACGCACGCACACACATTTGACTAGCTATTCGATCAAGGATATAATTTAAAATGGCTAATACTCTTGAATATATATATATATATATATATATATGGTGCGTGTGTGACGGAGGGGTGGCTCGTGGACGACAGAGCCACCTGGCAGAAAGTGGCTAGACTAGCCGCTGACTCCCACGCCACCGCGTGTAACACGACGACACTACTCGACACAGTCCGGTAAGCTAAGTAAATAGTGGATATCCAAAATGGTAAACACTGTGTGGGTCAATGCTGATCATGGGCGTGACCTCCATTCCTCTCGCCGATCACACGACAAAGTGACGAAATTTCACCAAGGAAGAAAATCACGATTTTTCAGCATTTCATAACAAATTATATACAAAAGTTGCACAAACGAGCTAGCATGTTGCAGTGGATACTGGGTAAGTTTAGTTTTTCACAAAATTAATTTGAAATGAGGCTAGTGAAAAACGTATTTATTAAGCACCATTAAATGCAGGGTACAATGCACAGTAAATGAGACATCGATTTACTCTCGCGGAAAAAATGTGTGAAATAAATGTAACTTGTCAGTAGATTAGTGGTTGGTTGTTTGGCTATTGGCTTGCATTTTATTATTGTGTGCTTTTTGCAGACAATTTGAGCAAGACATTGCCGTACGACTTGGCACGCTGCCAGCCACCGCCACAGCACACGGAGGGGGCAATGACAGTCTCGCAGCCGCACTCAAAGAAGGTCTCTTACTGGATGAAAACCCGCGGCCAGCGCCAGCAATACGGGCGCAGTCAACGGAGGCGATAGTCGAGTGCCTGGAGAAATACCACAGTGAATTGAACGGTGCTGTCTTTAGGACAGTTCTGAATGCGGACAAAATACTGAGCAGAACTGAACATTCTGGCGCGATGGGGGCATTCTCCTTCTGACGTGGCACGTCCTGTGTCATGGCATGTCTGTGTGTCATGTTTAGTATCCGTGTGTCACTTTCTGTGTCTGCTGATTCTGTATATGTGTTAAAATAGCTTAAATGTACTGTGAAATGTTAAGAAAATTGTAGGGCAAATTTTACAGGAATCCAAAGAAATGTTATATTGGGAAAACTAACTGTTCTCTCCCCATTTGTGTGATATCCACCAGGGGAGTATTTTGTGTGGTATCCACCAGGGGGAAGTATTTTGTGTGATATCCACCAGGGGTTGTCAGAAACCTGTGGTGATGTTAGGCCGGGCTTATTGTGAGAAGATCAAACTAATGCATGCAACTTTTGTTTTAGATAATGTGTGACAGATTGGCAAGATCTGCACTGCTGATATCATCTTGAGTGGATCCAATGCATCAGTGTTTACTGGGGATGGGTTGCGACAGGACATGGGTGTAAAAGATGAATGACAGTCATGATTTGCCCTGAGTGATGGAGTTTGTCACATTAGCATACCACTGTTGAGAATGAAAACAAAGGAAATCCATTTAGATCTGCACCACGTGGTTGATTGGATATGAGTCTGCTAGACTAACTTCTAACATACGAAGATAGACTTTCGATGTTTTGGTTCGTCAACAACAGATCTGTCGAGGATTAAAAACAATAAAAATCCATTTTCGTGTGTTAGAAGTTAGTGTCATAGACACATATCCAACCAACCACGTGGTGCAGATCCAACCAACCACAGATCAGAATGGACTTCCATTGTTTTGACTCTTCAGCATCGATATGGAAAGTAATCTTCCACTTATACGTGATGCATAACAATAGGCATTGTTACCTGACAACATTCATTGCGTTGTGGGGTACCAGCCAGTATTGGTAGTTGGTCCTATGTAGTTAACTGCAGGCACCCATTGACTGCCCTTGCAGTGCAGTGAAGGGTTATGACTTACATCCATTAAGTGAGTATGCTTCTACATCATTCAGGGTTGTGTTGTGCTCAGCTGTGACAAAAAGCTTCTACTGGTAGTACTTATTTACATAATTAATGTGATAATAAATTATACTTGATAACTATCTTGGCTACTTTTAATTTTCACCATATAATTTTCTGAAATATAACGGTAATTTGTCATTGATGACTGAATGGCAGGGATGATGTGTAAAACCCTTTGATGAGTGTCATGTATTTGTAGAGCTCGGTCTGCTACCTGAACATAATACTTATGTTGTAATGTTTCTATAATTCGAATGTGTATCATGAATTTATATTCTACTCTTCATTATATAATGCTAATTTTTAAAATTCATTCTGTATCGTTACCGACTAATTAATAGTCATATATGTATATATATCCTTTGACTTACTCCTGCTGTGTCGCATCAAACCACTGCCACTGTGTGGATTAAATTGTGTCCTGTCAAAACGTGCTCATTGAGTTGTCGGCAGAAAGAGATGCGTTGTTCCATCAGTAAAATCAGTGTTGTGTACTTATTGTAAATGTGTTACACATAAACCAGTCTTTGGTGCAGATAACCACCACAGTGATACACACATTGACAGCTTCAGGGACAGGATTTGCACTGAATTAATGCGTAAAAGTGGCCTAATGTGAATACCATATTTAGTTGATATCATGATGAGGTACACAACTAGGCAGGGTCACCATTAGCCCGGCTTATCCAGGCTCCGCGCTGTGGCGCCACTGTTTGTCGCACACATCTTCGCCTGGATACAGAGTGGGGTTTTCATTGTGACGGAAATTATGTATCAGTTGATAACATGCAATTCGAATTAACTTTAAGCTTTGATTATATTGACACAACTCTCCGAATGAAAAGTTAAATCATGCAAAATTTTTTTTAGTGTAACATCTCGATAATGACGCTGATTGGCTGCTGGCGCCTCACGGGAACGCCTACACAAAATGGAGTGGTGACTGTGGATAACAACGAGACCACGCCTCTCTCTCCTCTCGGCGGATTCACGAAGCCGAGCGAGAGTTGGATAAGCGAGGTCATCAAAGATGTGTTGGAGTCTCACTGGAATATTTTTAACATCCCTTTATACATAGTCAGTAACTCTACGATATCCTGGCGTGAACCTATAATATTTAACAAGATTTAACAAGTTTTTCCAATGCAAAAAACCCAAATGGCACGTGGACGATTAAGCTATTGGCGTACCAAGAGTCCAAACACTTTTCATCTATGTGTAACCTGACCTTCTGACACATTTGTTAATTTTGTTTTTTAAGTATATTCGTTTAGCTGATGTTGTCCCGTAGACATGTGATTGGCATGTGTATGGGACGTAAACGTGACAAGTTGAGTATAATATGTAGATTGTGGAACAATTCTAAGCATAAAGAGGTGCACTTAAAATTCAGCAACTGCCTCAGTGTGAATTTATCAATCATCGATTAATTGGCATGATTGAAGGCCCAGTTGAAATGTACAGTACAAACACATGGGCGGATCCAGGGGGTGTCCACCAAGTGCCCAGGCACCCCCCCCCCTTTATTCTGGCACATCATGTCAGAATTACTTTGTCGAGACACCGCTTGGTGGCGCCCTCGTGCATTTATAACAGACAAACTAGGGACAATGCCACTGTTACGGCCATTTATCTCCCATGTGTTCGTTCTAATTTGCCCCTCTCCCCATCCTGTTAGCACCCATTTGTAAATCAATGTGAGAGACAATCGCCTTCAGCTACAGGCCAACAGCCCATTGTAAAGACGATTAGTGTCTGTGAAAAGCAGAATACCTCCCTGAGAAGCCACCGCCATGACGCCACGCATCTCAAAACTAATGAGATTTACGTCGATGTGGTTCTGCAAACGCATTTTGCGACACCACACAATGACTCCCCGTAGGTCTCGACGATAACACTGAACGAACTTAATGCCATGACCGGAGAGCCGATCCAGCAGAAGATCATGTCCGAAATTTGAAAGGTTTGTTTTTATTCAACCAGGTTTGACGAGGGCTGTGACATACCAAGCACAGGACAGTTAAAGGTGCATCTCAATCCGATTTTTTTGCTAGTTTTATTTCAAATTAATTCTGCGAAAAACCAAACCACCTAGTATCCACTGCAAAATGATAGCTCATTTGTGCAACTTTCGCATGTAGTTTTTGTGAAATCATTAGACAAACTATTAAAATACTTAATGCGTGATCAAGGATTAAGTTACGTTAAAATCGAAATGCTGAAAATCACGATTTTCACCCCTGGTGAAATTGTTTAACTTTGTCATGTGATCGGCGACATGATTGAAGTTACGCCCATGATCGACATTGACGCGCCCTGTGTTTACCATTTGGGATATCCACTATTTTGATCCTTATCAGATCTAACGACTAAGTGTATTCTTTGGATGATTTGAAAAAAAATATACATTTTTATTAAACATACTGCGCACATTACTTAAAATAGTCACACACTGCACATCTGGGCATATATGAACCAGATTCGTGACGCTTCTCTCGTGTTACTCGGGAGTTACACGCGCAGCCATCGCAGATAAAGTCGAGCAGCTCGGCTAGGACTTCATAGAGTTACACGGCCATGCATACTTATGAATATGACCGGGAAGACGAGTTGGTGTGACTGGTTTAATGCAGCCCAACACACTCAAACGCGGTACAATCGATCATGCAGTGAACGTGTGCATCGAGAAGAGATGGACATTTAAGTGACATATCTCTGTCTCTACCATGATTTAACAAATAATGGCATTGGCGAACTTCTTTAAATTCTCCCAAGGGGTACTGCAAAACATGATCACATAGTTGGTGTCTGCACGAAGACAGTTGCGTCGAGTATATAAACCTTTGTAGAACGCGAAGAGTTCATCGTTGTGATACACCGCATGTGTTCGCACAACTCTATCCCGGGGGTGAGGATCGACGTGTTCGACACGATCACACAACTCTACCCCGGTGGTGAGGATCGACGTGTTCGACACGATCACACAACTCTACCCCGGTGGTGAGGATCGACGTGTTCGACACGATCACAAAACTCTATCCCGGTGGTGAGGATCGACGTGTTCAAAATGCCTCCCTGGGCACCTCCTTTTCAAAGTCTGGATCCGTCCAATGCAACATTCCAATGCAACATTCTTTCTTCTGTTTCTTTTAATAGAATTATGGTAAGACATGTGAGATGTCACGAATTTATGTTGCTGGTTAACAAATGGCCCACTGTATATATCAGAATGTCAGGATTTGTTCATTGAAGCAACACAAAATTAAAACTACGGTGGAAATATGTTCAGTTGCAAAGATGGCTTGTTTTACGGATAATTATCATTTTAACCCAGACTTAATGTAATGAGCGAAAACAAGAGCAATACAATTTTGTAGCTTGAACTTAAAGGTCCTCAATCAATTCGATTTCTTTGCTAGTCTCATTTGAAGTTAATTTTGCGAAAAAACCAAACCTACCCAGTATCCACTGCAACATGATAGCCTGTTTGTGCAACTTTTGTATGTAGTTTTTGCGAAATCATCATACAAACTATTACATTAGTTAAAGTTTGTTCAAGCATTAACTGAAATAAACATCGAAATGCTGAAAAATCGCGATTTTCACCCAAGGTGAAATTTCTTAACTTGTGAACGACGCGAGAGGATGGAAGTCACGTCCATGATCAGCTTTGACCCACACAGTGTTTACCATTTTTGATATCCACTATTTTGATCCTTATCAGATCTAACGACTGAAGTGCATTCTTTCGATGATTTCGACACAAATAGTCATTGTTTTATTAAATCGAGTGCGATTGTTACATAAACTAGTCACACACTACATACTTGGACACCAATGAACCGGATTTGCGATAGGCTAAATCAGTTGAGGAAGTAGTTTTAAGTAAACACTTTAGTGAAACGAACAACACAATCACACTAAGTGTTAGCAGAATGCACAGTGTCTAATATGGCTGCTGGCCAAAGAGGTCTTGTTACTGTTTATCTGTTGTTGACACTACTATCTTTCTGTTCACAATGTCTTATAAATGTGCGCTTATGCCGGATTCATTGCTACCGACTGTCGGTCAAATTGGAGCCAGTCCCAATTCCAGCGACACAATCATAACCACAAATTGGCCTTAAATTGCTAATCGGGGTCGCGACGGTGTTTCTAAGACCGATTCTGGCACCGCGACACCGTGTCGGCAACTGTCTAGAGGAACCTATCCAGACAAATCAGAGCTAAAGAACTCCATTAAGAAGTGCACAACATAATGCATTTGTAATATGTTATATAGATAGTTGCATGTATGGTTTTCTTTTTGTCTGCGTCATATATACATACATGCCTGCAAGTATTAACCCAGCCGCCGCTCCACGCGTGCTTGCTAGCACACCTACACACACATTTTATGCAAAGTCATAATATTATGTGCTAAGCGTGAGCGGTGCAAACACACTTGTAAGACTGGTAACAGAAATCCGGAAGATCCGCAAACGAGCCCGTATGAGTATCTACGGTTTGTCACGCACGCTCAAAAAGAGCTGGAATAGATTGATTGAATCTCGCGAGATTTCGGAAAGGTGAATTATTGAAATCTTAGCTTAATTAATGTGTCTGCTATTGAACAATAAAGCCTTATTACTATTAAGCATACACGTGTGTTCCAAGTAGAAAGCGAAATGCAAGCTCTTGCTTATATTTTTATATTAATATAAGCGAATGTAATTTGTTCATGTTCATAATACACACTATATTATGTTTGACATACTCGTGATCAAAATATTTCTTAACATAAAACAGTCTTTAGCTCATGCTCGTCTTTGTCAAGTAGGACTTATATAAACCCATCAGTATTTCTACCGGGATAAGCTTCGCGACACCGTTCGACACAGGCAACCATAAAGTGGTCACAGAAACAGTTCATCGCACGATCAATGTTGGAACTGTTCGGACAATCAAGCAAGCATTTGTTGTTCTCGGTCGAGCAGCCGGCGTTGCACGCATCGAATGGCGTCATGGGAACAGCGGCAACGCTGAGGGTGCAGGCACACAGCAATGCGGCCGCCATCGCGATCGCCTGAAACCAGAAAGACAGACAACTTTATGATTTGTCCACCGCCATTACCCTTGACATAGTGATTGTTATAAAGGACGTACGAGCATAACCGTCGTCTAACCGTGGCCCCCCACAATCTAGAACGTAACGTTCAGCATGGGTGTTTTATGACGGCACCGCGCCTGTGAAACGATTTACAGGGCTGCCTCATAGACTCTTTCGAACTTTAAACGTCATCACAAGACGCATCTATTTAAAGCAGCATTCGCCGACAATTCATAAATAATATTTTTTTCTGGTAACTAATAATTATTGCCATGTTTGATATCCTATAGGATTTTATTGATACTTTATTTTAGATAAGTATATGCTAAGCGCAATAGCAATTTCTAAATACCTCATCTTATTTCACTGTAGAGTGGCTTATTACTCTTTGGTATTAATTTTTTTTATTAACATTTAATATTCTATGCTTATGATTTATACATACTTCTTACTTAATATGCTTACTCTGTAAGCATGACTATTGTATAGATACAAGCCATTTATAATTTCTTAACATTGTTGCATTTTAAGCGCCTTTGAAACAAATTATATTCCGAAGATACGGCGCCATACAAATAAAAACAAATTTCAAACAGGTCAGTCAATGGGCTGGGTCGAAAATGAGCGGAAGGTCTCTAACTAAGGTCTCTAACTACGGTTTGGGTGTGTTTTTTTAACAAAAGCAAACAACGATATATATTTCATTTTTACACACAGAGTTTCAAACAGGTAGGTCAAAATCGCTCGACACATTTTCCAAGGTGACCGGAAAACGGAATAATGACCACCAATGGGAAACGTAAATGTGGTCGGACAACAGAAGCAGTGATGTCCAGTAATTAACCGAATAATACCAGTACATGTCTTTGTTTCGCTGTATTTGTTTCACTTCCATCTCAACATGGATTCCTTAAAGCGAGGTCATGCTTAACAAATATGTTATGTTTTTTGGAAGAAATTACTAAGTGGATAGACGTGGGATCGCCAGTAGATATTATCTACTTAGATTTTCAGAAAGCTTTTGACAAAGTGCCACATCAAAGATTACTACTTAAATTAAAAGCCCATGGTATCGGGGATAGCATAACTGACTGGATAGAGCAATGGCTGACTGACAGAAGACAACGAGTTGTAGTAGATGGAGAAGTTTCAAATTGGAAATCGGTTTTGAGTGGGGTACCTCAAGGATCAATTTTAGGACCTATATTATTCTTAATATATATCAATGACTTGGACGACAGTATAACAAGTAACGTACTGAAATTTGCGGATGACACAAAACTGTTTAGAAAGGTTAATACTGATGGTGATAAACAACATTTACAAAACGATCTAGACAGATTAGTGAAATGGTCTGTGAAATGGCAGATGTTGTTCAATTTTGGGAAATGTAAATGCCTACATACAGGACATGGGAACTTGAATGTAAACTATAAAATGGGAGATACTGTTCTGGGTACTACTGTAAAAGAAAAGGACTGAGGAGTTACAATAAGCGCTGATATGAAAGTTTCAGAGCAGTGTGGTATTGCAGCTTCAAAGGGTAATCAAATTCTTGGATTGATTAGAAGAAACATAACATACAAGGGAAAAAAGTTAATTATACCTCTTTATAAAGCAATAGTTAGACCTCATTTAGAATACTGTATACAAGCATGGATACGATATCGTAAGAAGGATATAGATACGCTTGAACGCATACAAAGGAGAGCAACTAAAATGATTCCAAAACTGAGAGACCTTAGTTATGAAGAACGCCTGAAAGAATGTGGTTTAACAACTCTAGAGACAAGGAGGTTAAGAGGAGATCAGATTGAAGTTTTTAAGATATTGAATGGGTATGAAAATATTGATATAAATATGTTTTTCTCACTAAAGAAGGATAGCAGAACAAGAGGACATGAGGTAAAATTAGTAAAGGATCAATGTAGATTGGACATCAGGAAGCACTCGTTCTCACAGATGACAATAAATGAATGGAACAAATTGTCTACAGATTGTGTAACTGCTAGCAGCGTGAATATGTTTAAAAACAAGGTTGACACATATTTCAGGAGGGCGGGTTATAAATAGATGAACATTGTTGGACTCTCGATAAGCCAATGGCTTCCTTGTCCACTTGCCATCTGGGCCTTTGGCTTGGATGGCAAATCTTGTTAAATCTTGTTAAATCACTTACAATTAACGCAGTATCTTCATTTTATGTTGCCACACATTTAATGTCTGGACCCTGTCCTGATCCTAATGTCATCTGAGAGCGTCTGCGTTTGGTCCTATACTTTATTGCCAATTTCTTTATTGATGCTTTTGTTGAAGTTGTGTTTGTTGTTGTTATTGTTGATGATGTTGTTGTTACTGCCGCTGCTTCCGCCTCTACTGGTGCTGCTGATTATGATGATGCGGCTGGTAATGGTACTGATGTTCTTGATGCTGCCAATGATGATGCTACTGATGATATAAGCCATATACAGGTAAATATATATATATATATATATATATATATATATATATATAAAGTGTTAATACGCACAAATATCCAAGCGAGCACTCGAGGAAGCGACACTACGCAGTAGATGCACCCAGGCGTACCTTGTCTAAATCACTATAAAGGCACTTCTATTCGATTACTGTGCTCGAACCTTGTACAACAGTTGGTCAAAGTATACTGCGCCGTGCTCTTACCGTAGACTTCATTGTGTCTAGACGTTCACTCAGTAACAAGTGGTATTCTACAACAAAACAACAATCGTAGTTTTACGAGCGATTAAACTAGTGTTTACAAAATATCCTGTTGGAACTCGCATGGCAACACTTAAATCACGGTCAAGTCGATTGATTTTATAGGCAGCTCAACACTGCATGTGTTTGTCCAGCTACAGTCAGGGCTAAATGGCACTACACTAAGATCTACATCTGTAGCTGAATTACACCGAATGTTGTGAATCACTTGAGCGTATATAGTATTTATAACTATTTACTTTAATATGGTTTGTGCTGATGTAGACCCCCTATGTAGACCCCCTATGTAGACCCCCTGTGTAGACCCCCTATGTAGACCCCCTGTGTTTGTTGTAGCTTCACTTATGAAAATGTGAATAACGAACTCAGTATTGGCCTATCGGTCATTAAAGTTGCATCAGCAAACCAGTTGAATCGAATATGTAAATTGTGTAAAATATTTGGTAGTTTTAAAACGGGCGTTCTATCCAGTATCTTGCATGTAAATAATGTGAGGTAATAATACGTTAAATGTAATATGTATGTACAAATACTTTGCTATGAAATACTTTGCTATGACAGGATATTTCCGACATGGCTGCCAGTGGTATACATATATCATTTGAATATGATGTATTTGTAAGTTGCAATTGAAAAGAAAAACTGTATCTAAGTCATTTGGAATATATTATACAATACAATACAATACACTATAAAACACTTATATTGCGCTAAAATGCTCGGCGACCCGAGCTCAGCATCGCACCTAAACAAAAGGGGTAAAGCAGTTTCTAATCGATCTAATCGACAGTTGGATTGGTATGATAAGGTGCTATGGCGGATATGCAATTTTAGGTTAGGTTTTTTATTTACTGCGAAATGTTATATTTCCTACGGACTTCACGCTAACAGGGAGTGAGTTCCACAGAGTCGGTGCAACAACTGAGGAAGCTCTAGTTCCGTCGTTTGTCTTAACACTGGGAACGAAAAGTAGATTATACATTTACATGACAGAAGCTTTCTGGGCTGCCTTGCAAGAATGAACCGTGAAGTGCTTGATATATAGGGGAAGGTGGGGCATGTCCGGTGGATATGCAGTACACTGGGGCATATCCGCGTACCATTGATCAATACATATTGATAACATATACGATTTTTAGTAGAGTTGAAGTTTGGTAGTTGGTAATAGTAAACTACTAAATATACAGATTACCAAGGCGACATTGTAACCTCATGACACTGGGAACGAAAAGTAGATTATACATTTACATGACAGAAGCTTTCTGGGCTGCCTTGCAAGAATGAACCGTGAAGTGCTTGATATATAGGGGAAGGTGGGGCATGTCCGGTGGATATGCAGTACTCTGGGGCATATCCGCGTACCATTGATCAATACATATTGATAACATATACGATTTTTAGTAGAGTTGAAGTTTGGTAGTTGGTAATAGTAAACTACTAAATATACAGATTACCAAGGCGACATTGTAACCTTATGGCAGTTCAGTTCACATTATATCTTAGGTATGCGGACATGCCCTACCTTCCCCTAATTGTGCAGATCTTAAAAATAATGCGATATCGGACAGGGAGTCAATGCATTGATATAAGAAGTGGTACTGGGTGAGAGAAGCGAGGAAACCGGGTAATAAGCAGGTAATACTGTCAGGGATTTTACCTGTAATGGGCAGGAGGGGTCACAAATATCGAAATTGTCGGGGGATGGCAATTAACATGTTAGTCCAGAAGTTATGTAGGGAAGAGGAAGTTGGATTTGTGGATTTATGGGGAAGTTTTGTTGGGAGGGTTGATATGTACATGAAGGATGGGCTTCATTTAAGTGGAAAGGGGGCGGCAGTATTCGCGGACAAACTTTCAGCAGCAGTAGATAGTGACTTGGGTACAATGACAAATATTTTTGGAAGTAAACATTCTTTAAACTAGAAGTGCAGGGGGGTTACCTAGAGGTGTCTCAAGCAGAACAAGAGGCCACTAGCACATATAAACCAATATCAAATCATCCGAAAAACATCTCTGAAAAAGGTTATAGATGCGTATGTTTAAATGCAAGGAGCATAGTAAATAAGAAAAACGAATTAAACATTATGGTAGACGATATTGACCCTCACATAATTGGTATAACTGAATCATGGGCCAACATAGATATAACAGATGCTGAATTAGGACTGACAGGATATGTAATGTTTAGGAAAGATCGAATAGGAAGAAGGGGAGGGGGAGTTATTTTATATGTTAAAGAATCTATTCAGGCTTATGAAATAAAACTAGAAAGGGAAGCAGATTGCGATGAAGCTGTTTGGTGCAAAATTGTTTCAGGTAATTCAAAATTAACTATTGGATTAGTTTACCGAAGTCCAAACATAAACGAAGAGGACAACACAAAAATAAAAACCGCTATAAAGGAAGTTAGTAAAGGGGAATGTATCATAATGGGAGATTTTAACCATGGACACATACAATGGAATTCTCTAGAGAGCACAGGGATTGAGGACCAACAATTTCTATTTTTAATCCAGGATAGCTTTCTTACTCAGCACGTACTAGAACCAACCAGGGGAGAAAATGTATTAGATATAGTTTTGTCAACACAAAAAGAATTAGTGGACAATGTAAAAATATTTGAACCATTGGGTAATAGTGACCATAATCAAATACATTTTGACATCAATGTAAAATCAGAAAGTAAAAATAAGAAAACGTACAAGAGAAACTTCCACAAAGGTAACTACAAAGATATGAGAAAATACTTAGCAAAGCTAGATTGGAATAACATGCTGATGAATAAGACCGCAATTGAATGTTGGAATATTCTAAAATATGAAATTGAGAGTATCATCGATAAATTTGTTCCCTTCCAAAAACAAGGAAAACGGTGTAGAAAGAAACACTTGTCAAAAGAGGCTATTAGAAAAATAATGCTAAAACAAACTATGTGGAGGGTTTATATGCGTACCAGAAAGGACGAAGACTATGCAAAATACAAAGAGGCACTTAATGCAGCTACAACTGAAATCAGACAATCTAAAAGAAGCTATGAGCAAAAACTAGCATGTAACATAAAAAATGACAGCAAGAGCAAACAAAACGTACAAGACAAGGTTGGACCTCTAGAAGACAGTGCTGGAAATATAATATCACAGGGGTATTTAATGGCGGAAGACCTAAATGGTTACTTCAGTTCAGTGTTTACCAAAGAAGATATTAGTTCATTACCAGTTGCTGATGCTAAATTTCAGGGGGCTAAATCTGACTATTTAGGTCCGTTAGTTGTAACTCCAGAATTGGTAGCTAAGAAAATAAAGGCAATGAAAGATAACAAATCACCGGGAGTGGATGGGATTCCTCCAAAATTACTAATGGAAACAGTAGAACAAATCAGTATACCACTTGCAAGAGTATTCAACTTGTCATTAAAAGAGGGAGTTGTTCCGTTTGAATGGAAAGAAGCAAACATCATACCATTATTTAAAAAGGGTTCGAGAAATAAGTCAGAGAATTACAGACCAGTGAGTTTAACGTCAGTGATTTGTAAATTATTAGAAAGGTTAATTAAAGACCATATGGTGGAATTCCTCGTTAAGCATAAATTATTAAATTCATCTCAACATGGATTCCTTAAATCGAGGTCATGCTTAACAAATATGTTATGTTTTTTGGAAGAAATCACTAAGTGGATAGACGTGGGATCGCCAGTAGATATTATCTACTTAGATTTTCAGAAAGCTTATGACAAAGTGCCACATCAAAGATTACTACTTAAATTAAAAGCCCATGGTATCGGGGACAGCATAACTGACTGGATAGAACAATGGCTGACTGACAGAAGACAACGAGTTGTAGTAGATGGAGAAGTTTCAAATTGGAAATCGGTTTTGAGTGGGGTACCTCAAGGATCAGTATTAGGACCTATATTATTCTTAATTTATATCAATGACTTGGACGACAGTATAACAAGTAACGTACTGAAATTTGCGGATGACACAAAACTATTTAGAAAGGTTAATACTGATGGTGATAAACAACATTTACAAAACGATCTAGACAGATTAGTGAAATGGTCTGAGAAATGGCAGATATTGTTCAATTTTGGGAAATGTAAATGCCTACATACAGGACATAGGAACTTGAATGTAAACTATAAAATGGGAGATACTGTTCTGGGTACTACTGTAAAAGAAAAGGACTTAGGAGTTACAATAAGCGCTGATATGAAAGTCTCAGAGCAGTGTGGTATTGCAGCTTCAAAGGGTAATCAAATTCTTGGATTGATTAGAAGAAACATAACATACAAGGGAAAAAAGTTAATTATACCTCTTTATAAAGCAATAGTTAGACCTCATTTAGAATACTGTATACAAGCATGGAGACCATATCGTAAGAAAGATATAGATACGCTTGAACGCATACAAAGGAGAGCAACTAAAATGATTCCAGAACTGAGAGACCTTAGTTATGAAGAACGCCTGAAAGAATGTGGTTTAACAACTCTAGAGACAAGGAGTTTAAGAGGAGATCAGATTGAAGTTTTTAAGATATTGAATGGATATGAAAATATTGATAGAAATATGTTTTTCTCACTCAAGAAGGATAGCAGAACTAGAGGACATGAGGTAAAATTAGTAAAGGATCAATGTAGATTGGACATCAGGAAGCACTCGTTCTCACAGAGGACAATAAATGAATGGAACAAATTGTCTACAGATTGTGTAACTGCTAGCAGCGTGAATATGTTTAAAAACAAGGTTGACACATATCTCAGGAGGGCGGGTTATAAGTAGATGAACATTGTTGGACTCTCGATAAGCCAATGGCTTCCTTGTCCACTTGCCATCTGGGCCTTTGGCTTGGATGGCAAATCTTGTTAAATCTTCAAGATGCTTCAAGACGACGATTGACGAAGCGGGCCTGTTCGTTATAAGTATATATATAAATATATAAGTTACTGAATAAACAACGCGGGCGATGTGGTTGGTGGCGGTGGGTCACGTGGGGTGGGGGTCACGTGAGATGTGCGATACGAAATGGCACTATGCCTGGATGGTCATGCATATAGGACGCTTGCAAATACATCGACGTTATAAATACGACGGGCATAAATAGTTGACGCACGGTAATGCTTTGGACTCCGCCTAATAGAAGCACTTTGGGCCAGACAAATTGGTTCTGCTAGGTGGGTGATTCTCTCAGACGAATTCCATATGTAAACGTACTCAGAATGACGTGGAAGTAAATGTACGTCAAACAATTGAGTTTTATTTCGTCCATAGAGAAGTACTACAAGGAGGCTACACAATTTCGTAAATTAGTATTCCTGAACGACAACATTTCTTAGATAGACAACAGTCGTCACATGAATCTCGCGAGTGCTGAAATAATATTTCAGTTTATGTAATGTTTTTGCACAAAGTATCGTATCTTGCATTAAACAAACCTGATCTATAGTATAAAAAACCTAGGGGTTATCCAGGAAAACCTGTTAACACTCACTAAAATGTATACTTTTGTGTGTATCTGATTCTACCAAGCGGCGGACGTGATTGGGTTAACTGGTGCGTTTTAGTACAACTGGAATTGGAATGATTCCGTCCCAGCCATTTTTATTCTACTAAGAATCATAGTATTTTGATTCTACTAAGAATCATTGTATTTTCATTCTACTATGCGGCTAACTCAACTGTAGAATCATTCGGTAGTGAAACAGAAGCTAAAAAAATCGATTGTTTCCCTTAAGCTCTGTCACGATCTGTCAGTGGATTGCTTCCTAGGAAGTTAAAGGTTAGAAAGGTCAAGAGGTGAAGTGGATGTCGTGGATTCCTGTGGAGAACTTCCTCAGGTGGATGACATCACGGCAATCACGTACTTTACTGCTATATATTGCGTTATCGCATATCCGTCATGCGCTGAATTCCGCTACTACTTGACGTAACCGGGGCACGGTTGAATACTTCCTACGCCTATATCCCAATCCGGGATGCAGCTGGCGCATCGTCGTGTCTTCTTGTGGCTCCCGTAAAAATCACCTCTTGGACCACGACAGTTCAGCTCAAAACACAGCGTGTGTCAACGTGTGTGTCAGTGTGTCGTGTACAGTCTGGCACGCGCTTTCATTGCAGTAGGAAGACATTGGAGTGTGATTGAGTGTTTACGCGTTATGTAAACATTGCAACCGCTTATTTCGACCAGTGTCACTAACCTCTTTAGACAAGATTAACTGCACAACAGTCATAACAGTTGGGAAATGTTTGCTCTTATGTCTAGTGTGGCACGGTGGCTGTGCTGTAGAACCTCGGACTGTTGGTAGAGGTGACCTGGATTCCAAATCACCTGCTGCCGTTTCGAAACGTGGGTGATTTCGTTCACATCACATTACCTTTGTCTTTCGGAAGAGACAGTAAACACCCTTGGTCCGTTCTGCCTGGTGTCTATGCCAGGGGAAGCAATACATCACATACAGGGGATAATACATCATATACAGGGGGTAATACAACATATAAAGGGTAATATATCACACATAGGGGGTAATACATCACATACAGGGGGTAATACATCACATACAGGGGGTAATACATCACACATGGGGGTAATACATCACATACAGGGGGTAATACATCACCCATAAGGAGTAATACATCACACATATGGGGTAATACACCACACATAAGGGATACTACACACAGGGGGTAACCGTGTAACATGTCGTGAACTCACGGGTGGTAGAGCTGGTGATCTCTATTTGTAGAACCACTAATGCATAAACTCCTGCGTCAGCTCTGGAAAAGGGCTGTTTCAAGTATACCCCATAAGACAATGACCCTGTGTTAACACATTACTCTACATGTGTAAGCTAACCGCCCCGGTCGTCAGGGCCTGTCTGTGGCTGACATCTATCTCGGAAGACTTCCCCCTGCTCCGTGTTGTTGTGCCCTAGCTATCTAGCTTTCCTTCGGTGTTGCTCAGTGTCGATGTCTCGGCCTGTGGTAGCAGCAGCACTTTTCAAGAAAGTTTTCAAGTCACGTTTCAAAACATCTTTTTATTGCGCGGTGGCTTCACGATGGCGGCCCGACTGGTCTTAGTGATGGCCAACGTATCTGTTGAAAATGCCAGTAAATAATTAACTTAAATTTTCTGATTTGTATTCGATATTATTGTACATATGTTTCGTGGTCAAAATAAATGCATCCCTCCTTGCATCCCCCCCCCGCCTTCCTGCCTGCCTGCCTGCCTGCCTGCCTGCCTGCCTGCCTCCCTCCTCCTCTTTCTTCCCCTCTCTCTCTCCATCTCCGTCAACGCCACCACTGATGTATCGGTATTTAGCTGACTCGCCACCAGTGGCAAGATGGCCATCAAGGTTCCATATACAGAGGCATTTCTGAAGTTGGGTTCTATTCACCTGCCAGCAACTGACCAGGCATATGCTGTGTATATTTGATAAATATTTCATAATCCGATATTTTAAAATCATGCATTATTTAAATAGGGTAACTGTCAATATATGAACTATTCTGTGACGATATACGCAGATTAATTGAGTTACGAGGTTTCGCTAAAGTTCGTCGAATTGATATATTTCTTGAAATACGGATTAATACGGATTACTGTACGCATTATCGACGATATTAAACAAAACGCCTTTCTATCATTACGTTTTCGGTGTCATTTTTGAGTCAAGTATAAATTTCAGTTGGATATTTCTGGAGTATTCTTGAAGCTATAAATATAACCTGTTTTAAATTACGTACAGAACATTATATGGTATGTATTTATGTATGTATGTATGTATGTATGTATGTATGTATGTATGTATGTACGTATGTCTGTGTGTGTATGCATGTATGTATGCATGTATGCATGTATATATATATATATATATATATATATATATATAAATATATATATATATATATATATATATATATATATATATATATATATATATATATATATATATATATATATATATATATATATATATATATATATATATATATATATATATATATATATATATATATATATATATATGTATATATATACCATGTATTTTACCATAAATAAATGTTTTGACTGAAATTTCAATATTTTATTGTATATAGAAAAGAATGTCAACAAACTGGAAATAGAAGAATTAGGGAACACGAAGAAGAGTTAGTAAAAGAACAAATTAGATTGACACATCTAGGAAATAATGTTTTTTGTTCTTTTATCGTCTTCTGTGAAAATTAATATTTTTAAATATTTAAGAGAACCACCACTGTGATATACACATTGACAGCTTCTAGGACAGGATTTACACTGAATTAATGCATAAAAGCGGCCTAATGTGAATACCATATTTTGTTCATATCATGATGAGGTACACAACTAGGCAGGGTCATCAGTAGCCCGGTTTATCCAGGCTCCGCGCTGTGGCGCCACAGTTTGTCGCACACACCTTCGACTGGACACAGAGAGGGGTTTTCATTGTGACGGAAATTATGTATCAGTTGATACGATGCAATTCGAATTAACTTTAAGCTTTGATTATATTGACACAACTCTCCGACTTAAAAGTTAAATCATGCAACAACAAAATTGTTTAGTGTAACATCTCGATAATGACGCTGATCGGCTGCTGGCGCCTCACGGGAACGCCTACACAAAATGGAGTGGTGACTGTGGATAACAACGAGACCACGCCTCTCTCTCTCCTGTCGGCGGATTCACAAAGCCGAGCGAGAGTTGGATAAGCCAGGTCATCAAAGATGTGTTGGAGTCTCAATGGAATATTTTTAACATCCCTTTATACATAGTCAGTAACTCTACGATGTCCTGGCGTGAACATATAATATTTAACAAGATTTAACAAGTTTTTCCAATGCAAAAAACCCAAATGCCAAGTGGACAATTAAGCTATTGGCGTACCAAGAGCCCAAACACCTTTCATTTATGTGCAACCTGATCTTCTGACACGTTTGTTAATTTTGTTTTTTAAGTATATTCGTTTAGCTGATGTTGTTCCGTAGACATGCGATTGGCACGTGTATGGGACGTAAACGTGACAAGTTGAGTATAATATGTAGATTGTGGAACAATTCTAAATATAAAGAGGTGCATTTAAAATTCAGCAACTGCCTCAGTGTGAATTTATCAATCATCGATTAATTGGCATGATTGAAGGCCCAGTTGAAATGTACAGTACAAACACATGGGCGGATCCAGGGGGTGTCCACCAAGTGCCCAGGCACCCCCCCCTTTATTCTGACACATCATGTCAGAATTAATTTGTCGAGACACCGCTTGGTGGCCCCCTCGTGCATTTATAACAGATAAACTAGGTACATTGCCACTGTTACGGCCATTTATCTCCCACGCAGTCGTTCTAATTTGCCCCTCTCCCCATCCTGCCTTATCATTTGTAAATCAGTGCGAGAGACAATCACCTTCAGCTACAGGCCTACAGCCCATTGTAAAGACGATTAATGTCTGTGAAAAGCAGAATATCTCCCTGAGAAGCCACCGCCATGACGCCAAGCATCTCAAAACTAGTTAGATTTACGTCGATGAGGTTCTGCAAACGCATTTTGCGACACCAAACAATGACTCCCCGTAGGCCTCGAAGATAACACTGAACGAACTTAATGCCATGACAGGAGAGCCGATCCAGCAGAAGATCATGTCCGAAATTTGAAAGGTTTGTTTTTATTCCACCAGGGTTTACGAGGCCTGTGGCATACAAAGCACAGGACAGTTAAAGGTGCTTCCTCAATCCGATTTTTTTGCTAGTTTTATTTCAAATTAATTCTGCGAAAAACCAAACCACTTAGTATCCACTGCAACATGATAGCTCATTTGTGCAACTTTCGCATGTAGTTTTTGTGAAATTATTAGACAAACTATAAAAATACTTAATGCGTGATCAAGGATTAAGTTACGTTAAAATCGAAATGAAAAATCACGATTTTCACCCCTGGTGAAATGTTTTAAGTTTGTCATGTGATCGGCGACATGATTGAAGTCACGCCCATGATCGACATTGATTCGCCCTGTGTTTACCATTTAGGATTTCCACTATTTTGATCCTTACCAGATCTAACGAATAAGTGTATTCTTTGGATGATTTGAATTTTTTTACATTTTTATTAAACATACTGCGCACATTACGTAAACTAGTCACACACTGCACATCCGGGCATTCATGAACCAGATTCGTGACGCTTCTCTCGTGTTACTCGGGAGTTACAAGCGCTGCCATCGCCAATTAGGTCGAGCAGCTCGGCTTGGACTTCCTAAAGTTACACGGCCATGCATAATTATGAATATGACCGGGAAGACGAGTGGTGTGACTGGTTTAATGCAGCCCAACACACTCAAACGCGGTGCAATCGATCATGCAGTGAACGTGTGCATCGCGAAGAGATGGACATTTAAGTGCCATATCTCTGTCTCTACCATGATTTCACAAATAATGGCATTGGCGAACTTCTTTAAATTCTCCCAAGAGGTACTGTAAAGCATAACACATAGTTGGTGTCTGCACGAGGACAGTTGCATCGAGTATATAAACCTTTGTATATATAAACCTTTGTTCATCGTTGTGATGCACCGCATGTGTTCGCACAACTCTATCCCGGTGGTGAGGATCGACGTGTTCGACACGATCACACAACTCTACCCCGGTGGTGAGGATCGACGTGTTCGACACGACCACACAACTCTACCCCGGTGGTGAGGATCGACACGATCATACAACTCTACCCCGGTGGTGAGGATCAACGTGTTCGACACGATCACACAACTCTACCCTGGTGGTGAGGATCGACGCGTTCAAAAGGCCTCCCCACGCCAAAAGCCACTTTGTCATGCAGCAAATAAGGCTTTCCCGTGATAATTTCCCCCTCACAAGAGGCCACCCTTCTTATAAACTTGTTGCACCTTCGCAAAATGGATAACCTTATGAGGGGGCTACTGTGCGTGCGCGCATGTATATCCTGTCGACATTTTGATAACTAGAAGTAATGCCACCTGGTGTCTTTTTGTGGAAACTGGGCACTTCCTTTTCAAGGTCTCGATCCGTCCAATGCAACATTTCAATGCACCTTTCTCTCTTCTGTTTCTTTTAATATAATTATGGTAAGACATGTGAGATGTCACGAATTTATGTTGCTGGTTAACAAATGGCCAACTGTATATATCAGAATGTCAGGATTTGTTCATTGAAGCAACACAAAATTAAAACTACGGTGGAAATATGTTCAGATGCAAAATATGGTTTGTTTAACGGATAATTATAATTTTAACCCAAACTTAATGTAATGAGCGAAAACAAGATCTTGAACTTAAAGGTGCTCAATCAATTCGATTTCTTTGCTAGTCTCATTTGAAGTTAATTTTGTGAAGAAAAAAAACCTACCCAGTATCCACTGCAACATGATAGCCCGTTTTTGCAATTTTGTATGCAGTTTTTGCGAAATCATCAGACAAACTATTACATTAGTTAATGTTTGTTCAAGCATTAACTGAAATAAACATCGAAATGCTGAAAAATAAAGATTTTCACCCAAGGTGAAATTTCGTAACTTGTGATCGACGCGAGAGGATGGAAGTCACGCCCATGATCAGCTTTGATCACAGTGTTTACCATTTTGGATATCCCCTATTTTGATCCTTATCAGATCTAACGACTGAAGTGCATTCTTTCGATGATTTGGACAAAAATAATAATTTTTTTATTAAAGCGACTGCGATTGTTACATAAACTAGTCACACACTACATACTTGGACACCAATGAACATGATTTGCGATAGGCTAAATCAGTTGAGGAAGTAGTTTTAAGTAATCACTTTAGTGAAATGAACAACACAATCACACTAAGTGTTAGCAGAATGCACAGTGTCTAATATGGCTGCTTGCCAAAGAGGTCTTGTTACTGTTTATCTGTTGCTGACACTACTATCTTTCTGTTCACAACAATAAATGTGCGCTGATGCCGGATTCATCGCTACCGACTGTCGGTTAAATTGGAGCCAGTCCCAATTCCAGCGACACAATCATAACCACAAATTGGCCTTAAATTGCTAATCGGGGTCGCGACGGTGTTTGTACGACCGATTCTGGCACCGCGACACCGTGTCGGCAACTGTCTAGAGGAACCTATCTAGACAAATCAGAGCTAAAGAACTCCACTAAGAAGTGCACAATTTAATGCATTTGTAATATGTTATACAGATAGTTGCATGTATGGTGTTGTTTTTGTCTGCGTCATATATACATACATGCCTGCAAGTATTAACCCAGCCGCCGCTCCACGCGTGCTTGCTAGCACACCTACACACACATTTTATGCAAAGTCATAATATTATGTGCTAACCGTGAGCGGTGCAAACACACTTGTAAGACTGGTAACAGAAATCCGGAAGATCCGCAAACGAGCCCGTATGAGTATCTACGGTTTGTCACGCACTCTCAAAAGGAGCAGGAATAGATTGATTGAATCTCGCGAGATTTCGGAAAGGGGAATTATTTAAATCTTAGCTTAATTAATGTGTCTGCTATTGAACAATAAAACCTTATTACTATTAAGCATACACGTGTGTTCCAAGTAGAAAGCGAAATGCAAGCTCTTGCTTATATTTTTATATTAATATAAGCGAATGTAATTTGTTCATAATACACACTATAAAATTATTATGTTTTACGTACTCGTGATCAAAATATTTCTTAACATAAAACAGTCTTTAGCTCATGCTCGTCTTTGTCAAGTAGGACTTATATAAACCCATCAGTATTTCTACCGGGATAAGCTTCGCGACACCGTTCGACACAGGCAACCATAAAGTGGTCACAGAAACAGTTCATCGCACGATCAATGTTGGAACTGTTCGGACAATCAAGCAAGCATTTGTTGTTCTCGGTCGAGCAGCCGGCGTTGCACGCGTCGAATGGCGTCATGGGAACATCGGCAACGCTGAGGGTGCAGGCACACAGCAATGCGGCCGCCATCGCGATCGCCTGAAACCAGAAAGACAGACAACTTTATGATTTGTCCACCGCCATTACCCTTGACATAGTGGTTGTTATATAGGACGTACGAGCATAACCGTCATCTAACCGTGGCCCCCCACAATCTAGAACGTAACGTTCAGCATGGGTGTTTTATGAAGGCACCGCGCCTGTGAAACGATTTACAGGGCTGTCTCATAGACTCTTTCGAACTTCATCACAAGACGCATCTATTTAAAGCAGCATTCGCCGACAATTCATAAATAATATTTTTTTCTGGTAACTAATAATTATTGCCATGTTTGATATCCTATAGGATTTTATTGATACTTTATTTTAGATAAGTATATGCTAAGCACAATAGCAGTTTTTAAATACCTCATCTTATTTCACTGTAGTGTGGCTTATTACTCTTTAGTATTAATTTTTTTTATTAACATTTATTATTCTATGCTTATGATTTATACATACTTCTTACTTAATTTGCTTACTCTGTAAGCATGACTATTGTATAGATACAAGCCATTTATAATTTCTTAACATTGTTGTATTTTAAGCGCCTTTGAAACAAATTATATTCCGAAGATACGGCGCCATACAAATAAAAACAAATTTCAAACAGGTCAGTCAATGGGCTGGGTCGAAAATGAGCGGAAGGTCTCTAACTAAGGTCTCTAACTACGGTTTGGGTGTGTTTTTTTAACAAAAGCAAACCACGATATATATTTCATTTTTACACACAGAGTTTCACACAGGTATGTCAAAATCGCTCGACACATTTTCCAAGGTGACCGGAAAACGGAATAATGACCACCAATGGGAAACGTAAATGTGGTCGGACAACAGAAGCAGTGATGTCCAGTAATTAACCGAATAATACCAGTACATGTCTTTGTTTCGCTGTATTTGTTTCACTTCCATCTCAACATGGATTCCTTAAAGCGAGGTCATGCTTAACAAATATGTTATGTTTTTTGGAAGAAATTACTAAGTGGATAGACGTGGGATCGCCAGTAGATATTATCTACTTAGATTTTCAGAAAGCTTTTGACAAAGTGCCACATCAAAGATTACTACTTAAATTAAAAGCCCATGGTATCGGGGATAACATAACTGACTGGATAGAACAATGGCTGACTGACAGAAGACAACGAGTTGTAGTAGATGGAGAAGTTTCAAATTGGAAATCGGTTTTGAGTGGGGTACCTCAAGGATCAGTATTAGGACCTATATTATTCTTAATATATATCAATGACTTGGACGACAGTATAACAAGTAACGTACTGAAATTTGCGGATGACACAAAACTGTTTAGAAAGGTTAATACTGATGGTGATAAACAACATTTACAAAACGATCTAGACAGATTAGTGAAATGGTCTGAGAAATGGCAGATGTTGTTCAATTTGGGGAAATGTAAATGCCTACATACAGGACATGGGAACTTGAATGTAAACTATAAAATGGGAGATACTGTTCTGGGTACTACTGTAAAAGAAAAGGACTTAGGAGTTACAATAAGCGCTGATATGAAAGTTTCAGAGCAGTGTGGTATTGCAGCTTCAAAGGGTAATCAAATTCTTGGATTGATTAGAAGAAACATAACATACAAGGGAAAAAAGTTAATTATACCTCTTTATAAAGCAATAGTTAGACCTCATTTAGAATACTGTATACAAGCATGGGGACCATATCGTAAGAAGGATATAGATACGCTTGAACGCATACAAAGGAGAGCAACTAAAATGATTCCAAAACTGAGAGACCTTAGTTATGAAGAACGCCTGAAAGAATGTGGTTTAACAACTCTAGAGACAAGGAGGTTAAGAGGAGATCAGATTGAAGTTTTTAAGATATTGAATGGGTATGAAAATATTGATATAAATATGTTTTTCTCACTCAAGAAGATAGCAGAACAAGAGGACCTGAGGTAAAATTAGTAAAGGATCAATGTAAATTGGACATCAGGAAGCACTCGTTCTCACAGAGGACAATAAATGAATGGAACAAATTGTCTACAGATTGTGTAACTGCTAGCAGCGTGAATATGTTTAAAAACAAGGTTGACACATATCTCATGAGGGCGGGTTATAAATAGATGAACATTGTTGGACTCTCGATAAGCCAATGGCTTCCTTGTCCACTTGCCATCTGGTCATTTGGCTTGGATGGCAAATCTTGTTAAATCTTGTTAAATCACTTACAATTAACGCAGTATCTTCATTTTATGCTGCCACACATTTAATGTCTGGACCCTGTCCTGATCCTAATGTCATCTGAGAGCGTCTGCGTTTGGTCCTATACTTTATTGCCACTTTCTTTATTGATGCTTTTGTTGATGTTGTGTTTGTTGTTGTTATTGTTGATGATGTTGTTGTTACTGCCGCTGCTTCCGCCTCTACTGGTGCTGCTGATTATGATGATGCGGCTGGTAATGGTACTGATGCTCTTGATGCTGCCAATGATGATGCTACTGATGATATAAGCCATATACAGGTAAATATATATATATATATATATATATATATATATATAAAGTGTTAATACACACAAATATCCTGATTACGATGATGCGGCTGGTAATGGTACTGCTGCTCTTGATGCTGCCGATGATGATGCTACTGATGATATAAGCCATATACAGGTAAATATATATATATATATATATATATATATATATATATATATATATATATATATATATATATATATATATATATATATATATATATATATATATATATATATAAAGTGTTAATACACACAAATATCCAAGCGAGCACTCGAGGTTAGAGGAAGCGACACTACGCAGTAGATGCACCCAGGCGTACCTTGTCTAAATCACTATAAAGGCACTTCTATTCGATTACTGTGCTCGAACCTTGTACAACAGTTGGTCAAAGTATACTGCGCCGTGCTCTTACCGTAGACTTCATTGTGTCTAGACGTTCACTCAGTAACAAGTGGTATTCTACAACAAAACAACAATCGTAGTTTTACGAGCGATTAAACTAGTGTTTACAAAATATCCTGTTGGAACTCGCATGGCAACACTTAAATCACGGTCAAGTCGATTGATTTTATAGGCAGCTCAACACTGCATGTGTTTGTCCAGCTACAGTCAGGGCTAAATGGCACTACACTAAGATCTACATCTGTAGCTGAATTACACCGAATGTTGTGAATCACTTGACCGTATATAGTATTTATAACTATTTACTTTAATATGGTTTGTGCTGATGTAGACCCCCTATGTAGACCCCCTATGTAGACCCCCTGTGTTTGTTGTAGCTTCACTTATGAAAATGTGAATAACGAACTCAGTATTGGCCTATCGGTCATTAAAGTTGCATCAGCAAACCAGTTGAATCGAATATGTAAATTGTGTAAAATATTTGGTAGCTTTAAAACGGGCGTTCTATCCAGTATCTTGCATGTAAATAATGTGAGGTAATAATACGTTAAATGTAATATGTATGTACAAATACTTTGCTATGAAATACTTTGCTATGACAGGATATTTCCGACATGGCTGCCAGTGGTATACATATATCATTTGAATATGATGTATTTGTAAGTTGCAATTGAAAAGAAAAACTGTATCTAAGTCATTTGGAATATATTATACAATACAATACAATACAATACAATACAATACAATACAATACAATACAATACAATACAATACAATACAATACAATACAATACAATACAATACAATACAATACAATACACTATAAAACACTTATATTGCGCTAAAATGCTCGGCGACCCGAGCTCAGCATCGCACCTAAACAAAAGGGATAAAGCAGTTTCTAATCGATCTAATCGACAGTTGGATTGGAATGATAAGGTGCTATGGCGGATATGCAATTTTAGGTTAGGTTTTTTATTTACTGCGAAATGTTATATTTCCTACGGACTTCACGCTAACAGGGAGTGAGTTCCACAGAGTCGGTGCAACAACTGAGGAAGCTCTAGTTCCGTCGTTTGTCTTAACACTGGGAACGAAAAGTAGATTATACATTTACATGACAGAAGCTTTCTGGGCTGTCTTGCAAGAATGAAACGTGAAGTGCTTGATATATAGGAGAAGGTGGGGCATGTCCGGTGGATATGCAGTACTCTGGGGCATATCCGCGTACCATTGATCAATACATATTGATAACATATACGATTTTTAGTAGAGTTGAAATTTGGTAGTTGGTAATAGTAAACTACTAAATATACAGATTAGCAAGGCGACATTGTAACCTCGTGGCAGTTCAGTTCACATTATATCTTAGGTATGCGGACATGCCCTACCTTCCCCTAATTGTGCAGATCTTAAAAATAATGCGATATCGGACAGGGAGTCAATGCATTGATATAAGAAGTGGTACTGGGTGAGAGAAGCGAGGAAACCGGGTAACTTCCCTTGCCAAACAATTGTGCACTCGTTGAGGTTTCAAGATGTCTAAGTGACAGCAATATTGTGAAAAAATAAATTGCAATAGTCAAGTCTACAACTGCAATAGTAACAGGTACATGTCATGCATATTCTGTACTTCTGATTTCAGCTACCAGCGATTGCATGTGTATGACATTATAGCCTACGAAAACGTATTTGTAACTTACCAATGAAATATGCTAACGAAACCCGACCACGGAAAATCGACGCGATTAACCGGTAGTGCTTCAAGATGACGATTGACGAAGCGGGCCTGTTCGTTATAAGTATATATATAAATATATAAGTTACTGAATAAACAACGCGGGCGATGTGGTTGGTGGCGGTGGGTCACGTGGGGTGGGGGTCACGTGAGATGTGCGATACGAAATGGCACTATGCCTGGATGGTCATGCATATAGGACGCTTGCAAATACATCGACGTTATAAATACGACGGGCATAAATAGTTGACGCACGGTAATGCTTTGGACTCCGCCTAATAGAAGCACTTCGGGCCAGACAAATTGGTTCTGCTAGGTGGGTGATTCTCTCAGACGAATTCCATATGTAAACGTACTCAGAATGACGTGGAAGTAAATGTACGTCAAACAATTGAGTTTTATTTCGTCCATAGAGAAGTACTACATGGAGGCTACACAACTTCGTAAATTAGTATTCTTGAACGACAACATTTCTTAGATAGACAACAGTCGTCACGTGAATCTCGCGAGTGCTGAAATAATATTTCAGTTTATGTAATGTTTCTGCACAAAGTATCGTATCTTGCATTAAACAAACCTGATCTATAGTATAAAAAACCTAGGGGTTATCCAGGAAAACCTGTTACCACTCACTAAAATGTATTCTTTTGTGTGTATCTGATTCTACCAAGCGGCGGACGTGATTGGGTTAACTGGTGCGTTTTAGTACAACTGGAATTGGAATGATTCCGTCCGAGGCATTTTGATTCTACTAAGAATCATAGTATTTTGATTCTACTAAGAATCATTGTATTTTCATTCTACTA
>OY759272.1:37001432-37108932 GCA_963662155.1 Lamellibrachia columna | reverse complement strand
GCTGTCACAAATTGCCCCATTAGTTGTCACAACTTTCCCCGTTAGCTGTCTCAACTTGCCCCGTTAGGTGTCACAACTTGCCCCGTTAGCTGTCACAAATTGCCCCGTTAGCTGTCACAACTTGCCCCGTTAGGTGTCACAACTTGCCCCGTTAGTTGTCACAATTTGCCCCGTTAGGTGTCACAACTTGCCCCGTTAGGTGTCACAACTTGCCCCGTTAGTTGTCACAACTTGCCCCGTTAGCTGTCACAACTTGCCCTCGTTAGCTGTCACAACTTGTTTCATTAGCTGCCACAACTTGCCCCGTTAGCTGTCACAAATTGCCCCGTTAGTTGTCACAACTTGCCCCGTTAGCTGTCACAACTTGCCCCGTTTTTAAATTGTAATACTTTAGGAGACCATTACAAAAGTTTCGATCAGGAAACAATACGAATTACAATCCTTTAATATGCTGATTTTTCTAAAACTAACCACGGTCTACCTTGTTGTTACGTAATACACAAGTGACAGCACATTTTTAGATTTATCTGAAACAATTGACTATTTTTATACCCTATTTGACGTATATGTTCCAACAGTGATGCCTTTCTTTGATTTAATTCATTAAAGATATCACTTTGGCTGCTTCACGTAATATAGGACATACAGCCAAAAGTAATGTACGCCATACAGCCAGAAGTGTGCTTAGATAAAATTCAACTTGATCTAGATAAAAATTTCTCTAAAATCTGTGCATATATTTGAATTAATTTTTTTTGTAGAAAAGCAGAGCGTGAACATGGACTGTATTACATATGTCCAAGACCCACATTATACGTGACTATCAGGTCGGCAAATGCATCACAACCTGGCGATAGGCCTTTAACAGTGATGCTTAAAGTGATTTTATTGTTTTGTAGCCACCATATATAATAGATTCTCGCTGTATTAAAGGTGTTTTTTCTTGTTATTATTTGAAGTGTGTCTAGACATGCCCATGGCTTGGCGATGCCCCTTTTTATTGTTAGGATTTTCATAATAGCTAGGATGTTTTGTTTTGAGTGTCACCAAAATCCCGCATGACAAAGACATTCTCCTTGAATTTTATTACGGAATAAAGATGCCTCATACAATATATATTTATTCATGTTAGACATATTTACATCCATGCACTTAAGTTAATATATTGAAAGCATTATATATTGCCTAGTTTGATTTATTTACGATAAGGCATAAAGTATTGTACATAGATGCCGCTTGTGTCTCCCGATAGGGTACATTTTATACATTATTTGTTGTCAAATCATGTGACAAATATGTTTTTCTTCGAAAAAGGAATAAATGTTGTTCTGTAATGACAATTTACACACATTTTAAATACATAATGTTAATTAAGTGATGTATAATAACGTAAATATTAATATAATAATTTAATGTTTTGGATATATGACATCTCATTGCAAAATATCCGTCGCACTCAGATATTAATGATGCATAGACGTAAGAAAATCTGTGAGATTTTGTATAATGCCTGGTTCATGATTATATATTTCAAATAACGTTCCCATTTACTCTTTCGCGAACTTTGATGTGTTGGCCCTTAAATGTTGTCCTTACAAGCAGCGTGAATGTTCAAAAACAAGGTTGACACACATCTCAGGATGGCGGGTTACACATGTAGACGAACATGATGGGACTCTCAATAAGCCAGTGGTTAATTCCTTGTCCACTTACTATCTGGGCCTTTGGCTTGGATGGCAAATCTGGTTAATTCTTGTTAAAGTATGGGAATAACACAGATAGGACGACTCTTCAGTCAGTTTCACAGGCTTGTAGCCATCTTTCACATCGATCACCGTGATAATCTATTTGATACCTAGCTGACTCGACAGGTCAACTGGTGTAGGTCTCTCGTTCCTCACGTTCAATGGCCTTGGATCGAGGCATCTTCGCAGAGATCCATTCCGCTTCTCCGTGATGACCAAATGGTGGACCTGGTCAGTGGCTCGTATAATCTGGCGAACATTCCATCACATTCTAGCTTGTGTAGTGTCTTTCTAAGCTGTTTCTAAATATACAAATGTTTATGTACTCAGTGAGTAGAGCAGCTTTTGTCAGAAGCGCGTGGACGGGCTTGCATCCTTCCCAAAAATGACTTTCTCAAAAGGATGATGTCTTTTATAGATGACAAACAAATACTGTGTAAAAGCCAATATGGGTTTAGGAAAAATATGTCCACATCACTGGCAATATTGGAGCTTGTTGAAGAAATTACTACTTCAATTGATGATTGTAAGTCTACTGTGGGTGTCTTCATTGATCTGAAAAAGGCTTTTGATACGGTTGACCACAACATTCTCGTAAAAAAACTTGAACATTATGGAATAAGAGGGATAACAAATATGTGGATATGCAGCTATCTTATGAATAGAAGTCAATATGTTTGTATTAATGACACTAATTCTGATTGCATGAATGTCACTTGTGGGATACCACAAGGATCTATACTGGGTCCAGCTTTGCTTATCATATATATAAACGATATGTGTAATGTGTCATCGTTAATGAAATCGATTATTTGCGGATGATACTAATTTCTTTTACTCAGGAAAAGATTTGACAGAAGTGTGTAAAACAATATCAAACGAATTGTACAAATTATGCAGATGGTTTCAAGTTAATAAGCTGTCTTTAAATATTGCCAAAACCAATTTTATGGTATTCGGTAACAAAAAGTGTGTAAACAATCACTTGGTCAGTATAAATGGTATGTACATTAATAGAGTGTATGTTACAAAATGTCTTGGTGTACACATTGACTGCCACTTGAATTGGAATGAACATATTAACCTCATAAAAATAAAATTTCAAAGAATGTATCTGTAATGTATAGGGTTAAACACTTATTGACTAGTTCTGCATTGTACTCTTTATACTGTACTCTCATATTGCCATACTTAAATTATTGTTGTGAAATTTGGGGCAACACCTATAAGAGTCGAATACGACCTTTGCATATTATTCAGAAAAGAGCTGTTCATATAATGTCTAAAGGCAGACTATACGTCTCATACAAGACCGATGTTTTACCAGCTGAACACTTTAGCTGTACAGGACATGGTGGATTTCAATAGCATGGTATTTTTGTACAAGGTATATAATAATCTATTACCAGCTAATATTATGTTGTACTTCCAGAAAGTTAATGCTAGTCACTATCACAACATCCGTATGAAAAATTACAATTTCAAAATAAGATTTAGTAGGACTACTAAAAAAGCTGAATGTATTAGTATAAAAGGACCAAAGATGTGGAATGACCTGCCTGCTGATATTAAGTTGTGCAATTAGATTCATAAATTTAAAAAAATGTACAAAGCCTTACTCTTGCATATATATGAAATATGAATTAATTGCATTAGTGTCATGGTTACATGCTATATATGTATATTATTTTATTTTCGTATCAAATACCATACCTTTTTGGGTAGCTAAGATCTAGCTTAATTAAGTCATTTTTCTTATATGCATGGAACCAGTGCAATTATTTACTTTTGGGAATGCAATTTATAAGTTTACAACTTCTTGCATTTCCCTTCAGCATTTTCTGATTGTCGTTCTTTAATTATATTTTCATTGTACCACTTTAGTGGTAGTCAGTCTTATAACTATGTATGTTTACAATTTATCGAAACTGTACATTGATTATGTTGAATAAAAATTCAATTCAATTCAATTCAATTTGGAAGGCGAGACAAAATTGACGATGGCGCCATCTCACGGGGTCTGAGTAATCGACACTGCTTGTCTCTCAGCCTCCGCGAATGCATGTGATCTAGCGGTCGAATAAATAATTGTGTCACATCGATAATGCTTTGTCTGCGGGCACAGACGTACTACTGCGAAAGACTGCATCAGCGCGAAGGCGTTCTCACTAAAGCAACCGTAAGATCCGGCCGGGGACAGCTCGCGGTGGTCATGAGCGAATCACCCAGTTAGCAGTATATTCCTGTTTACAACATAGGATGAATCACAGCGTCATTGTGTGGCCAATGTTGTTTGTCTCCGTGTTCGTCGCGGCGGCGCTGATCTATAACTACGGTGGACAAGATACGTACAGTTTACGACTGTCAGGATGCCTGCAAGCGTTACGCAGTGGCAGCGACAGGACAGTCTACGACAGCGTGAGCAGAGCCAGTGAGCCAGGACAGAGAAAAGGGCAGACATGTGAGTGTTTGTGTGACACGAGCTGCGCTGTCAGTACGATGTCCGCGGGCGGTCTGACCGATATGCTAGACGAGATGCGGGCAGCCGGCCTGAAGCCTCAGCTTTTGTCTCGCACCGTGCCACGACACGTTGACAACGTTACGTCTCATGTCGTGCCGAATGTCGTCCACTACGTCCACTACGGGGTTGCCAATGGAGTACAGTTCGACTTCCAGCACTACCTGTCATTCCGCAGTGCCAGTCAGTTCCTGAAGCCGCAGTATATATTCTTACACGGAGACGTTGTCCCTAAAGGCGAGTGGTGGACGCGCACATTGGCCGAAGTCGATAATCTCTACCATGTCTACAGGAAGAAACAAACCAAGATTCACGGCAAAAAGGTTACCTTTGTACAACACCTTGCTGACTTTACCCGACTGACAGTCACCGTAGGTGAGTCATTCTGTAATTGGTTGTTCGCGTGTTATAGTAAAACAAGGAACGCCATGAGTACGCGCGCGCGTGTGTGTGATTGTGTGTGTGATTGTGTGTGTGTGTGTGTGTGTGTGTGTGCGAGCGTGCGTGCGTGCGTGCGTGCGTGCGTGCGTGCGTGTGTGCATGTGTGTACTCCTCCTACGCTTTGCATCTCGGGCGTCAAACTGTCAGGGTTCATCTACGGGCCTAGGGTAGGATCGTTTCAGTTTAATTTTTTCGAAATTCACTCCGCTATTACATTTTCTACTAATAACCGAATTGCTCTTTGTAGTTATTACGCCAACAATTACGTACAATTGTTGACGTCGTGCGTCTTTTCGGACATTGTCCAAAGTTAGGTCATACAAGGCAAGGCGTCGCTACACGTTATTACAACTGTCAGTGTTACGTCGCAAATTAAAGAAGCCATAAATATATTGACTGCCAGCACCATGTGCCAATTAAGGCACTGATAGGTATTTCTGTGTTATGCAACGGCTAGCCGCGATGATATCCACGCGATCGACGTTCATAGGCGTATGTTTAACATAGGATTCTCAGAACGAGGCTGCCGTGCATTATCTGGATGGATATACCACGGTAATAAGACTACCTGATTGGTCTAGAGCATGTTACCGTGATACGTCAAGCCAGATAACAAACGACAGCTTCGTTCTGAGAATCCAGCTGACGTTTGAATCATTTCCAACGCGACCGAGTACGCGATTGTTCGAACGATTTGCGTGTTTTCTGTGATTGTTGTGATTTACGTAATCTGCGTCAAACGTCCGCATCAGTTCCTTCGAACAGTAGGAATGCTTCGTGACACCGGCCCAGCAGTATATTTACATATCTAGGAAGTCAAACAATATGCTCAATGTTAATTCACCGTTATATAACGAGAATAAGTGTTTGTTGATGTCACCCGAGTGTCACCAGCTATAATATAACATCACTTGTGCATGCAGCACTCGTGGTGTTATCTCTCGCCACATCAAAAACAGTGTATTATTCCCTAAATAACATTGTGTATCCTAACGTTTTACAGTCACGTACGAACTACCAATTTATCACGTCCCGAGGATGGAAATTTTTTATAAACCAGTGAAACAACAGTACTCCCCAAACGCGCGCCCTGCACTCACAGTGTCCCCGTGAATAAACCACCACGACGGCACCAGCTGTGCGGTGTAGATATGTAACATGACAGGACGTCAATGCACGAACAGCGCCAGCAATTAATTACTGAACTATTTTTGTACTGTACGAGGAAATCGTAGACGGCGGCCGACAGCATTGACCACGCAGGCGGTTCAAGCGAGGCAAACCATTTTGTGTACAGGGTGTATATTATAATATTTGTCAAAAATATAATAGTATTATATATGTATAATGCATATTATATATATATATGTATATATATATATATATATATATATATATATATATATATATATATATATATATATATATATAAATAACTTATTATAGTAGTATAATATAAGTGTACACATATATAATAATATATGTATATATATATATATATATATATATATATATTATATATATACATTTAATTAAGTGTAATAAATTTATACATATATAATATTATATTTATATAATATATATATATATATATATATATATATATACATATATTTATATATATATATATATATATATATAATATTATTATATAAGCATGTATATATATTTATATAAATATGTACATATATAATAATATTATATATATATATTATATATAATATTATATATGTATATATATACATATTATACTATTATAATAAGTTATATTATATGGTATACCATATATATAATATATATATATATATATTATATATATTATTATATATATGTATACACATATATTATACTATTATAAGTATAATATATATATATATATATATATGTATATAATATATATATATAATATATTATGTGTTTACATATATATTACTGTTATATTTCTGACAAGTATTATAATATACACCGTGTACACAAAATGGTTTGCCTCGCAATAGTATAATATATATATATATATATACATATAATATTATAAATATATGTATACATATATATATATAATATTATATATAATATGTATTATATATGTATAATAATATATATATATATATATATATAATATATATATATATATATTATAAATATAAATTTAATTAAGTGTAATAAATTTATACATATATAATATTATATATATATGTATATATATATACATATATATATATATATATATGTATATATATAATATTATTATATATTTATGTATATATATATATTATATTATTATTATATATGTATACACATATATTATACTATTATAATAAGTATAATAATATATATATATATATATATATATATATATATATATGTATAATATATATATATGTATATATATATATAATATAATATATTATATTATGTATTATACATATATTATATATATATTACTATTATATTTTTGACAAATAATATAATATACACCCTGTACACAAATGGTTTGCCTCACAATAGTATAATATATATATATATATATATATATATATATATATATATATATATATATACATATATATTAGATATATACATATATATATATATATATATATATATATATATATATATATATATATATATATATATATCATACACATTGAGCACATACACGTTTGACTTGCTTTAGCCATGTGCATGATAAATAAAAAACAAAATGAGTAATCTAATTATATATATATATATATATATGCTAATATGGCATTGAATAATTTATGTTTCATTAAATATTACTTATTGAATTAGATATATATATATATATATATATATATATATGTATATATATTATTATATATTTATGTATATATATATATATATTATATTATTATTATATATGTATACACATATATTATACTATTATAATAAGTATAATAATATATATATGTATAATATATATATATATATAATATAATATATTATGTATTATACATATATTATATATATTACTATTATATTTTTGACAAATAATATAATATACACCCTGTACACAAATGGTTTGCCTCACAATAGCACAATATATATATATATATATATATATATATATATATATATATATATACATATATAATATTATATATATAAATATATATGTATATATATATATATATATATATATATATATATATATATATATATATATGCTAATATGGCATTGAATAATTTATGTTTCATTAAATATTACTTATTGAATTTGATTACTCATTAATTTTTTTATTTATCGTGCACACGGTTAAAGCAAGTCAAACGTTTATGTGCGCAGTGCGTAATATAAGTATATACATATATAATAATATATATTATTATATATGTATACACATATATTATACTATTATAATAAGTTGTATTACACAGATAGGATATATATATATATGGTATACGGTATAGATGATGATGATATGATTAACACATTAACTTTGGTGGTTTTAACAAGATTGAGCAAGTGTCATCCACAGCAAGGCATATTGGTGTTTCAAGAATGCAACAATTATTCATCTTTAGGTGTAACCCATCCCTCTGATATATTTGTAAATTTTGTGTTAAAACAATATTCATGCACAGTGGTGTGTAATTTCATAATCAGAGTTCATTTGTATGAAAATGAGTCAAGATATTGTAATGTATTCACAACAAAATTGAAATAAGGAAACTAATACTTTGTGCTGGTATTTAGTTTCATTGGGCAGCTGGTGGGGGAATTATGCATGGGTGATAAATGCATTAATGAGGCTGTTTCTCATTCACAGGACAGCTTACTCATCAACTTAGGAAGTTGGGACTGTTCAAATAACTGTTTACAAGTTACAGGATGCTGTGATGTTAATTGGCAATGACTGGTAGTGCCTTGGGAAGTGAAACTGAATCTCATTCACCTAACTCAGGAAAGTTTAAACAACCCAAGACAGGTTGGTTGAATATAATCCCATGCAATGAAGCGGTATAGATTCCCATAGGCCCACAGCTAATGCTATAAAATGACCATGTAATTTTTTTTGGTCTTCTGCTGATCTGAATTATTCTAGTGAACAAGATCAGCTCACCAGTAATTTATACCATATAGTTTGAGGTATACTGCAAACTGAAAGGTTTCCAGAACTCAGAGCCATAGTTATTGAGTGGGAGTTAATAACCTGCCTATAATAATAATAATTTTATCTTTATTGCACATGCACAGTGTGACATATACATAAACACTTTATTTGCAGTGCATATATCATAGGCATACATAAAATAAAAGAAAAATTATTTAAGCACATCTTCAAGAATATCTAATACATGAGTGTGGTTTAAAATAACACAATATTTAATGCCATCGCATATATCGATGGCTTCATATCCAAATGTTCATGTCCATAAGTAACTCATGAGAAATAACATAGATGAGTGAATGACGTTTAAAAAAACATGTATGTGTACATACAGGTATAAGGTTTTATCTATCCAAAATACATTCACTCATCTGTCACACACACACACACACACACACACACACACACACACATAATGATTATATTCCTAGATCCTGTTTAAGTTGACCATTTATGCCTACGACAGACCACCTCTTTACGCAGACCAAAGCCAGTCTGCTTAAAGTTTTGATGTGTCATTGTGGAATGAATCCATTTTCGTTTAGCATTGTCATTGATAGTGCACACAGTTTAACTGTAAATGAAATAACTTGTGTAATTATTTACCCCTTAAATTTTTGTTGGGTGATTTTGAGTATGTTTTTTCCAGAGCCTTATATAATTTGAAAAGCCATATTTGCTTATTTATGTGCTGATTTATATATATATATATATATATATATATATATATATATATATATATATATATATATATATATATATATATATATATATATATATATATATATATAGTCTTGGTTTTAGTTAAACAATAATTTTTAATCATTATGATTCATTGTCTGGTAGAGCAGTTAAATTCTGCAATTTGCTTGACTTTTGCCTTTGAGTTGGTATCACTAGCTTCACTGAACAATAGGAACCATTGTGCACTCCACCTAAGCTGAAACATGTGCTCTGGTAATTTGACAAAATGATTAATGGCAAATTGAGTACACAGAGTACACATGTGGTGCCTTGTTGACTGATAATACTGTAGGGTTGGAGCTTATGCATATACAGGCTGTACTAAGACAAACATTCTTGATCAATGATATGCCAAAAAAATCCCCAGCACAAAACACATTTGGGTCAATGATATGCAAATAGAGTAAATATTTTCCCCAAAGCACCATTCTTAATCACATAACATGCAAATCATAAACAGTTGTTGGTGGAAACGAATTCCCAGTGTGATACGAAGCGGATGTCGCAATAATCAGCACGTGATATGGTGATTAAAAACACATGGCAGCCTTACGGAATGCATTAATCTGAATTAATGATCAGGTAGACACTTCAGGCAAATATATATTACAGATAATACAGTTCAGCTGTTGTTTTCAGCAATGAGAAATTTATAAAACTGCCTTCAGGTCCCTGCTGCACTCTAAGCATCAGTTAGTGCACAATCACAAATCAGTTTCTACTTCTTTTGCCTGCTAAATGGCATTTTATTTTCGTTGTCTGTTAATACAAAACAGTATTGTTTTTTTTCAGCTTGGTGAAAAATGCTTTGTATACAATTCGGTGAATAGCCACAGTTTTCTTCTGCCTAAATTGGAAGAAACTGGAGCCGTTTTTTCCCTGTTTTTTTCTCATTCCATGCGAGGTGGGCATGACGTTTCTAAAGAGAGGCATCATTAAACTGTATGTCACATATTGTTTATAAGTGAAAATATAAACTACTACACAATGCACATATATCGTTATGTATTGGCTACCTAAATGGCTTAAATTAATCTAATTCTTCAGGTCAATTAAATAAAATTTATACAAATTCTTCAATTAAATTAACTTAACAATTAGCTTCCTGCATGGGTACAAATTCTGCAGATTAAAATACATAGGATATGCAGTCATTACAGAGTACTTTCGCATATAACTTGTTGTTTGTAAGTTTTAGAACGTGATGTAAGTTTGTAGCTTTAGCCTGTTAAGGATGAACTTCAACTTGACTTTGTTTGACATAATTGTAGGCTGCCTTTTTTGTTGGGTCCATGGAGTAGGCTAATCTCCTGTCTGTCAGATCGTATTGTAGATTGTTGTGAGGATGTTAGTCGCAACTTCTCCCCCAGCTTGTATTAATTCAGTTGGTGTGTTGTCAACTCCAGCTGATTTCCATTTCTTCAAGGATTTAAAATTTACTTAAAGAATATACAATTTTTTTTTAACCAACTAAACAATAATTCTAAAACGGTACTAAATCATAGCAAATAAAAGGCTATGATAATAAAAGTTAACTAATAATAAAAGTTAAACAGTAGATGGACATATTTAACAGTTTGCTAATATCCCACAATTCATACTGATTTAGTTTTACTTACTTATGCCCGTTTGCTCACTGGGAACATATTAAGCCAGCAACCAAAGTTCTCCACTGTGTCCTATTATGTCCTATTATGTGCCATCTTTAAGAACTCATTCCAGCCGTATCTCATCTTCTTTGTTACCGCTTCAAGTTCTTCCCGCCCTCTTGTTCTCTTCCCTTAGGGGGTTCAGTTAACACGCTGTAAGAAACACTCACAACAGTACACCAGACGGTTGCTAAAAATAGACATGCACCGGTCGTGTGGTCCTGTTATTTCAAGTTGCAGTTAGCTTTGCAACCCAAAGTTTTTTCTTTAAGCTAGGTACACACTGCTAAGCTTCTGTTGCTAGCTGTGTGTTTCTGCAACTGGGTCAGTGCACATTACACAAGAATTGACCTGATTAAATTTTCAAATCGGTTCAACCAATGTTGTGCTGGCCCGATCAACACGCGACTCGAGTTGTGTTGAGTTGCGCACCAGCGTACGTCCATTATATGTCAAATAAACACATGACTTGCAACAAAAGTTTAGCATTTGTACGTCTAGCTTTAATTTTAATTAGACAGTGATTTCTGGGAGGTGTAAATGTAGCAGTTGGTTATAAAGCTACTTGTGGATTGACACGATATTGTATACTGAATGAGAAAAGCAGAGAAAAAGACACAAAATAACCAAAAAGGTTGCTCCCTGCTGGAACCTGATCTATCTCTACTAGGCCTACTGACCACTGACTAGTTGAAATGATTACCCAATAATACCTGGTTTGTATTTGGCCCGTTAATTTAACATTAATTGGGCCTTTTTCAATTAAATTAGATTAACCTCTTCTGGTATAGTTAATTGTGTAATTTCTGGTAACGTTGATTAAATAAATAAATTTAATTGAGTTAAATCAGTTAATAAATTAACAATTGAAATTAACCCATGCCTGATGTGGACCACGTGTTTGTTGTTATAGTAATAAAATTAACACCTCTTCGGTGGTTCAAATCATATTTTTCAGACAGACACCAAAGCATTAACATATCTGGCATACTATCTTGCATACAACACCTTCCATTCGGAGTGGCACATGGATCCGTCCTTGGCCCTGTTCTGATTAGCTTATATACTACGTCTCCCAGCCAAGTCATTACTAATCATAATATCAATCATCACCTTATGTTGATGACACACAGGTTTACATATCACATTAACAATCAAATGCACAAGAATCTGCTTCGACTTTAAGTGATTGTCCTACTGATATCTTGTTTTGGATGGAATCAAGTAAGGTAAAGCTCAATCCAGATAAAACAGACCTTATTATTATCATTAGCACTAAACAATATAGAAATAGGGTCATCAGCTATTTTCCAGTTAAACTACTTGGCAGTGATACATTCCCACCAGATAGTTTGTAATCTAGGTGTTGTCTTTGATAGTGACTTCAACTTTTGCCAGCATATTTCTCAAGTTTGTAAATCCTGTTTCTATCATATAGTATTACGTGATCTCCGTCGAATTCGGCATTACATATCTATATCTACTGCTAAAACAATATCAACGGCACTAATTAGTAGCCGTCTTGACTATTGTAATTCACTACTAAATAACATTGTTAAAAGAGACTTGGCTAAACTCCAACGAGTATAAAATTGTCTGGCACGTGTGGTATTCAGGGCGCCTCGGTTTTCACCATCACTACCACTACTTAAACAGTTACACTGGCTTCCTGTTACTTATCGAATTAATTTTAAGCTGTCCACTCTTACATATCGTGCTCTATCTACACAACAACAACAACCATACTTGGCTAGTTTCCCGCATCTTTAAAATATACCCAGGCAGCTCAGATCATCAATTTCACAACAACTTATTGTGCCTAAAACAAAACTTAACTTGGACAAATGTGCTTTCTTTGTTGCTGCGCGTAGGGTCTGGAATGAACTCACTTTAAAACCATCTAAAGCTATAGCTATTTTCCGAAAAAAACTCAAGACATATTTAATCCAAATTGCATTTCCACCTTAAATCTTCGGTTGTCCCTCATTCTGATAATGATTTTTGCACGTATTTGTTCACGATTATGCTTATTGATTATGTTTTGTTGTGCCTCTGAGCTCAGGTTCCTGATGATATAGGTGCCATAGAAATAAAGTATTATTAATATTATGTATGTTCTAAAACAGACTTGCTATGATTGGCAGAAAAGTCCTTTTCATGTTGTGCGATGATATCATGCAGTTATGATTGTATTTAAACAGACAGTGGCAATGTGTAGATATGGAACAGCCCAACAGCTAAGTTATGACGTAATGGTCACTAGATGGCAGCACAGTAAGATTCAGTAAATGATCAGCGGCAAAGGAGTGTCAAATAGACAACGTATATTATGTTAAAAACATCACAGTGAAGATTAGTTTTGGATGGGACAGTCAACGAAGGATGTACTGAATATATGAAATATGCCTTTTAGAAACCTAGGCAAAATATTTTACTCAGTAAAAATACAGATACTAGAAATATCTACATTTCATAATGTAATTTGATTCATTGTTTGCTTCATCGTCTCACTGAGGACAAATGGGTAAGTCGAGCAGTTTGGGTGCCGCTTCTGTTGCCGATGCCTGCTTCACTCTCTCAAACGCACATACTGGGCTGTAGATAGCCGGCCTAGATAACAGTGCTACTAGTTGCATCTGACAGTGGTACTGGGTAGTGCTATTTACTCACATCAGCCGAGCTTTCTTTTTCCTGCCTGGCTAGCGATCCATTCTTACGCACCTTCCATTTCATCTTTAGTCATATGATTCATTGAGGCATTAGTAACTAAGTATACCATAAAAACTGATAAATTATGTCTAGAAACACGCGTGAGATCTTGGGCGGAAACAAACACTGAAATGGATGTCAAGTTTCCCAACACGGCACCAGGTGGCAGCATTTCTACTCATTCAAATTTCCACCGCTGACAGCATTTCATATACGGGACAGCATTTATAAATTGTCAAATCTTTCATTATGCATGCTGTGGCGGTTCATATAAATACCGGACGAAATTTGTCCAATTGTTCTGAAGTAGTTAAGGTAAGAGCATATTGATCTGTCGTAAGACCCTATGTGTAATAGGCCTGTGCATACCTGTAAATTATAATGCTTAAGCCGTGAGACTCACGGTTTTTCATTAAATGTCACGGTCTCACGGCAAAGGTCTGAAATCTCACGCGTATAATATAATCCGCCGTGACAATGTACGTTTGTATGCTATGCTACTTCTTCTAGACGCTTTGTATATCGGGCGTCAAACTCTCTGCTGTGCATCTGCGACCTCACGGTCGGGTCGTCTCAGTATTTTTTTTCGTCGCAATCTCGAGATATATTGACTGGCAACTCAGCATCAAACAATGATTTTAGAATAAAATATATCGTCACAGGTCTCCAAATGCGTTTGACCATTCATTGAGGGCTGAGGGACTTCTCGGTCTGCGGCCTCTAGACACTGGCTGGGAAAATTTCTCACGCCCAAGAATCCTCCAGGGGTTGACAGCTATGAACACGCATCTTCTGTGGTACCTCATCACAATGAGACATAACCATGACGTCAAATTCGTTGCCCCGCCGACATCGAAGCTTTACCCACACTCGACCGTGAACAGTGGCGAGAGTTGACACGGAACATCACGACCTGCCTGTCTATAGACATAGGCAACAACTGATATCATCTATATAATGCTTTATTACTTTTAAGTGATTATAACTACGTTTAGAAGTACTTGTTTAAAAAACATTTTATTCATTCACGTACGAACTGGCAAAAGCGAAACGTGATTCATTTCATGTCTGCAACGCGAAAATGCACCTAATAATAATAATAATGAATGTCATATTGATCGATTGCATCGACTAAACAAAAAGAAAACTAACATAAATTTATATCCTCGGTTATCTAGGCTCGTGTTGTGAAAATGACATCAGAATTAGCGATAATGTGGTGTTGGTAGCATTGGTTGTCGTAGATACCAGGGTCCACTTGGAATACGTACATGTGTTTATAACAGCGTGAATGTTACACTCATGGCGACAAACATGCAATTGCTATTTTCGCAATGTCAAATCCCATGGCCCACTAAACGACTCGTCATAGTGATTGTGTAGGCCTACAGCCGAAGTGATCATTTGGTTAGAATGCTCCCATCAACAGCATTTTATGAATCGTTGTATATGAGACCCGGCCATGCAGCACGCGAACGCACGCACGCACGCACGCACGCACGCACACACGCACTAAAACTTCTATTATCGTCCATCGCTTATTTCAACAACTCGCTTCCTAAAGAGGTGTCATCTAGAGGATAGCGTACGAACTAATTTACGTACCAAAAAGTGCTTCTACAGAACAGAGACGAACAAAAACAGACACAGAGAAGCGCCTCTAGCGGATACGCTTAAACCTCACCCCTGACGGAAACTTCCGGTGTTGTTTTCTGGCAGTTAGCGCCTCAGGGCGGATACTGGTTGTATTGCAGACTATTTCCGATGGCGTCATCTAGCGGGTATTCGATGTTAACCTACTCGTGATGCTGTGCCAATGACATCATTTCCGGTACAACACTTAGCATGACGGCTCAGCTGCGAACGTGTAAGAAATAAAAGTAAGTTAGCATACCATATGTCAGTGCTGCGTCAGTGGCGTTCTGTTTAATAATCCATAATTGAAGTCTTTAGTATGGTGTTATTAAGTGCCTCTAGCGAGTAGTCAAGAATTTAAGCAGTTAAACATAATATTATTTATATTCCCTGAATATGTTTAACTGTTGTGCATGCTAGTAATAAATATATGGCCGACTCCAATGAAATTGTACCAAGAAAGTGATAGCCTTTGTAAAATTTACTAGTGTGCTCCATTAATTATTTAACTTTTTCATACATACATGAACATAGACCAACCAACACATGAAGAGGTGAAAATGGCTCTGATGGAGTAACAGCTGATATGCTGAAGGTTGAAGATACAGTCACACCCAAACTTCTGACACAGATCTTCAGTGATATCTGGGAAACAGAAAACATACCAGAGGACTGGAAAATGTGGTTGATAGTATAACTACCTAAAAAGGAGACTTATTCAACTGCAACAATTGGAGAGGTATCACCCTTCTATCACTCACAAGCAAAGTCTTTAGCAAGATTATTCAAGAAAGACTGACCAAGGCACTGGAACAGCATATCAGGGAACTACAGGCAGGCTTCAGGAAATGGAAAGCCTGCAGTGACCACATACATGCTCTGAGGCAGATACTAGAGCAGAGCAAGGAGTGGAATACACCCCTGATATTTGAATTTGAAATCAAAACCGGTGTGAAGCAAGGCTGCATCCTCTCGCCATTTCTGTTTATGCTGAGCATGGACTGGATCATGCGAAAAGTAGAACGTGCAGGCAGGAGAGGGATTAGATGGACTCTGACAACTCGGCTAGAGGATCTGGACTTTGCAGACGACATCTGCCTAATATTCTACCGCCTTTAGGACATTCAGTCAAAGACAGAAAAGCTTACCACTACCGCACAGAAGATTGGACTCAAACCAGCATAACAAAGAACAAGCACATGAGGATGAATAGCAGGACAAACGAACCAATAAAACTACAAGGAGAAAACATTGAAGAGGTGGAGGAGTTCACGTACCTGGGATACAAGATAACTGCCGATGGAAGTTCCGAAAGAGAAATATGTGCAATGCTGCCAAAAGCTGGCCAAGCATTTGCTACACTCAGAAACGTCTGGAAATCTGGGAAAATTCGTCGGAAAATGAAAATATACCTTTTCAAGAGCAGTGTTCTTAGTATCCTCCTTTATGGATAAAAATCTTGGAAAATTACAAAGGCCTTATGTGCACTTCCGCACGAAGAGGATTAAGTAAGTTACATATACAGGGCCTACACACCCTTGATGAAGTAGATTGGTGAAGTTAAAGCCGTTTAGTTATTTTCCGTGACAAAACAATACTGTATATAGCATATAGCAATTAAAATGTGTCCTCACTCCTTTCAAGCGGGGTTCGTCCTTGCCATGCGTAACATTTTTGTGCAGTGGCACCTTTTGGCGAATCGTCTTTTCATTGTTCTGTAAGCGTGTGTATTTCAACAAAAACAACTTTTCTAACAATTTGTTGGTAGTCAATGAATTAAATAACTGTTACTTATTTGCAATATATATCTTTTATGCAAAGATATCCTACGATGTTTTGTCGAAATGGCATTATTCGCGTAAGTATAGCAAACACTCCCCCAAACAAGTGAACTATTTAAAATGACGACACAATATTATCCAGCACTAACCTATACCAGTATCATCTTGTAAACAGGCAGCAATTTATTAACCTAGCTGACTAACTGTTTTGCTCTGCGATTGCATCGATCAGCATTGTCGCGAAATGGCGCTGAACTACGACAAGACGAAAGAACTGCGAATATATTTCAAGAAATAAACTCCAGACATCGCACTGCTAAACATCCAGGGTAGACCAATCCAACAAGTTAACAGCACTGGTCTACTAGGTGTGATTCTATCTGAAGTGGCAATTACATATAGACGAAATCACTACAAAAGCATCGCAACGTCTATGTTTCATCATCCTTCTCAGAAGAGCCGGCATTGACCCTCACCATCTCATCAACATATACACTTCTATCGTCCAATCGGTATTGGAGTACGCATGCCAAGTGTTGCACACAAGTCTTACAAAAAAGCAAACAAAACAGATAGAATACATCCAGAGACGGGCAATGCGGCTCATATTCCAAGATAAGTCATACACCGAAGCCATCACCGCAGCCAATCTACCAACGCTGTCAGACCGGAGGGAGAAGTTATGTAGAACACTATTCATAGCGTGCAACAATATACACATAAATTACACCATCTTTTGCCTCCCCTCCGGGAAACTCCGTATACAACTCGAAACACGAGGACTTACTGTGTACCGCGTTGCAGAACTGCTAATTTTCAGACTCTTTTATAACATATGCTTTAAGACGCTGGCGGTAATTATGAACTCCTTTATAAATTAGTTACTTTCTACGTAATAGTAGTAGGCCATATAATTTATTTTACTACAGTATTGCCTGTTTTAATTTATGATTACGTCCTTCATATTTATCTTGTTTATTTATAAACATAACTTTAAACATAACTTTAAACATAAGTCATACTTTTTGTTTTAATTAATTTATTATCACTTTTGTTTTTCCGTGCATATTGTGTAATTCAACTGCTATAGGTGCCGTTTTAATAAAATTATTATATTATTATTAGTAGTAGCGCATCATAGCAGCATGACATCGTTTTATATTTAGCACACGCGCGGCAATCCAGGATGCCCGGGCACTAAAGTCGCGTACAGACACTACAACTGCTTGAGAAAAGGCTCCCACTACAGGAGCTTATGTTTCTTTTGCATTATCCAGTCAAGTTTTGGTAGGGAAATGTGAAGCGCTTTGAGCGGTCCTACGGACTGGATACCGCGCTATATAAGAACGTACCTTTTTATATCCAACAAATCGTGTCTCGTTTAGCTAAGTATGTAACGCTTTCAGCTATGGAGTAAAGCTACTAGCTAAGGGGTAACGTTTTTAGCTAAGTAGTAACGTTTTCATCTACGTATTTTATCGCACTTAGCTACGTATGTGATGCTTTTTGTTAAGTGTGTACCAGTTTTAGCTATGTAGTTACGTGTTTTGTTAATTACGTACCGTTTTTTATCTATGTAAGTAGCACTTTTAGCTGTGCAGTTGTTGCATTTAGTTATGGCCTATGCACTTTGTCACTTTTAGCTATGTATGTAATGCTTTTTGCTATGTTGTAACGCTTTTTAGCTGTGTGCACCATTTTAACTATGTTGTAACGCTTTCATCTCTGCATTTTGTCGCTTTTGGCTACGTATGTAACATTTTTGCCATGTGGTAGCGCTCTCTGTGTTTTACCTCATTTATCTATGTATGCAGCGCTTTCAGTTATGAAGTAACGCTTCTTGCTATACATATAGCACTTTTAGCCGTGTTGGTGTCGCAATTATGCATATGTTATTCTTAGCTATGTATATGTTGCACATAGCTACGTATTTATCACTTTTGGAACGTAGTAACGCTTTCTCGCTGCGGGTGCCACTTTTAGCTATGTATTGACGCTGTAATCTATGTTCATGTCTCATTTAGCTATGTAGGCAACGCTTTCAGCTATGAAGTAAAGCTTTTGGCTATGTATATAGCACTTTTAGCCGTGTATGTATCGTTTTAACTATGTATTGCATGTAGCTATTTTAGCCGTATATGTTTTGCACTTATCTTTGTATATGTTGTTTATGTTGGCTACGTAGTAACGCTTTCTCTCTATGTGTGCACCACTTTTAGCTGTATAGTAACGCTTTGTTATCTGTACGTGTCTTATTTAAACAAGTATGCAAAGGTTTTAGCTATGCATCTAGCGCTTTTACCCATGTGGGTATCGCACTTAGCTACGTATATATGGTTTTCAGCTATGTATGTATGTCACACATAGCTATTTATTTACCACTTTCAACTATGTATGTAGCGTTTGTAGCCGTGTAGGTGAGCGATGTCAAACGTAATACCTTGGCGTACATTTATCCCAAGAAGTTCCTCCTATTGACCAATTATTTAATGACTTGACTTACATTTTCCCAAAGAACTGCCCATAGCAATAACACACGTAATACTTATACCGGAAACGCACGGTTAGACAGTTACCAACCAGGACACCACTGATTGGATTAATTAATATCGCCAAAATATTTTCCTATAGAATTATTGATATGTTTGAATATTGAAATTAAATTACAGATATAATAACAACTGACAAACACCCTTATATTACATGAAAATGTACAATAAAATAAAAGTTAAAAAATTCAAATCCACGACCAAACAATTGACTACGAAAACTTTACCATGTGTCGTTTGTTAATTGGAAACCCAAATCAACTCTACATTGTTCGATATTAATTCTGTCTTGTTTTATTATGTGAATATAATCGTTTTCCATGTTTTGTATAAACTAATAAAATTGTACTGATTTCAGGTGAGTCTTGATTAGTTATAGAAACACCCGAGTTTCGTAGCAACGAGAATCTTTATTCGCGTCCAGGGTATCGTAAAGGTGACAGACGAGGACATTACTGATCAGGATATTTCGGCGATATTACGAATGATGATAAATGTATGTTCTATCACCAATCACGTGGCCATAACACTAGGATTTGTGTAATGTGTGTGCTGTTTGCTAGATGACAACTGTAGCAAGCGCCCAAGTAACACCAAGAGGGAGACATGCAAAATTAGAGAGTAGGCCTATGTTACGTTGAACGATACTTGCCTGCAACTGATTTGTGCCGTACAAACATTGAGTGAATGAAATATCTAACTTTTCTGTCATGGCGTCTGTCGTCTTTTGTCAACGTTACTATAGCCTAGTTCCACCGCACATGCGCATTAGCCGAGCCTGGTCGTACCACCAGGACAACTATCTTATTGTGTTTATAAAACGAAGACGGGAAAAGGTTCGTTTGCGATGTCATTTAAACAAAAGTTTGCAATTAACGGTAGGGAGCTACCAGGACTAGTTCAAACAAGTGGTTGGGTACAACATATTAAAAGAAAATTGTGTAGTCACTCCATGTTGTGAAGAATGGCTACATTGTACATCAACAATGTTTGCAAAAAGAAAAACTAGACAGGTGTGTTACTTTGTGTGTGGACGGAGTAAACAATCGGCATGTCTGATACGAAGAGTGTCTTGTTATTTATAGTCACCCAATGTGTGTGTCTAGTGTGTTGCCTATGACTTCTCTCTGCCTCTCTGATCATGATCACCACTAGAGTTATCGTCCCCTCTTGAAACGAGGAGTGCCGTGTACTTCATCTTGAGACTTGCCAGCGACCAAGCCTGGTCTTGATAGACAAATAAACACGTATTGTACGTTGGTGTTTAATGTAATAACAGTCACGCATACACAAATAAACAAACGTACACACGACCACACGACCACAGTACAAAATTGCATTGGTGCCATGTTAACGTTTTGTCTGATTAGAAGAAAGCGTGACCTCTTAAAAGTCTGACTTTTTTCCACAGCAACTGCCATCATCTAATTGACGTGCTGACCACGTTTGGTCAAAATCACATACCTCCAGCTCTTAAAAATTTGTAAAAAGTAGCCTTATTCATACGTGGCTCATAGCAGAAAAAATCTCATAAATCCCACCGCCTTTTAAACTCTCAAAAGAATGCACTATTTCACAGCCAAAACATGTGCATATGCCTGCTCAATTGCACTTATGCCACATCATATGAATTGCTTACTTTCACATATCACAATTTAATACGCCCTACATTCCTAAACAGTAAACAGGAAGGTCAGCTGTGATCTTATCTCCGTAGTGTTTGCACTTTTATGGAGAACGATCGCACGTGACTGACACTGACTTGGTTTTGAGTGGATCGATGAAAGGTGCGGTGATTGGTAATACAAAATTAATGTCGGCGAAAAACCTAGGGAGCACAACATTGCTTATCGCATATACGAAGGACAGCAAGCAGTCAACAATGGATTCGTTTCGGAAAACATTGTTGGTTATTTCTGTATTCGTCGTGATTCTGTTGCTTTATGTAGGCGTAACCCAGTTCGGGTATGGAACACAATTGCTTGAAGTGATACCGCAAGCCTGCAAAATACAGACATGTCAGTGTCCGGGCGACGCGTGTGGCGCTGTTACTGCGATGCCGAAGGGCGGTCAGATCGATATGCTAGACGAGATGCGAGCGGCCGGCCTGAAACCTCAGCTTTTGTCTCGTGCTGTGCCACGACCCGTTGACAACGATACGTCTCATGTCGTGCCAAATGTCGTCCACTACGTCCACTACGGGGTTGCCAATGGAGTACCGTTCGACTTCAAACACTACCTGTCATTCCGCAGTGCCAGTCAGTTCCTGAAGCCGCAGTATATATTCTTACACGGAAACGTTGTTCCTAAAGGCGAGTGGTGGACGCGCACATTGGCCGAAGTCGATAATCTCTACCATGTCTACAGGAAGAAACAAACCAAGATTTGTGGCAAAAAGGTTACCTTTGTACAACACCTTGCTTGCTTTACCCGACTGACAGTCACCATAGGTGAGTCTCAACACAAGAACTCTTATCTCGGGATATAATTTTTCAGATACCGCACTGCCATGCTAATTATATACGACACTGGTTTGTATATACGACGACACGTGGCTTACATGGCACGTTAAAATCACGTTATTTCAAAGTTGCAGCACATACATTTTGAAACTCATTACCCAAATCTTTATAATGCACAGCTCTGATCAAGGGTGCACTCAAAAACTATTAAGTCGGAAAGGTGGCGTAGAATGGCCGCCTAATTGTTGCCTGACACTACAGCGTTTTTGTTTCTTTTCATCTACATGTATGTAAAGCTTACTTTGAATAATTACTTACACAAACTACAGTAACTTGTTTTTTCTGAGTTATCTGTTGGGTTTTCAACGGAAGTTGTGTCTTGTTTTTTGTCTTAGCAACGGCTGAATATTCACCTACCGCACGTAACCCTTCGTGTCCAACGTGTTTCTAAATCAAGAGTGCACATTCAAATAAAAAAACTTTGGTACACTAGAATAATTTAATATAACACACTGGTGTTTTATCTACTCATATTAGTACTAGAGCTGTGTGCCTGTGCTATTCTCGACAAAATAGTTTCAAATTTCAACGAACATCATCGATTGTGTCCAGTCCGTTACGAACAGAAGAAATTATCTATAAATGACGCATGGTCATGAGCCTTACAAACTGCTGCTTAAAACCGACAATTACTGCTTTTTATTTTTTGCGGTACCCGTGATCTGAGCTGTGAATGCCAACGTTTTAAGAACTATTTAAATACTCATTTATTGAACATAGTATGCAGCTAAATATTAACTGTTTTATCTCATTAAAACCATTGTGTCATTTCGTTTGGTGTTACTTACAGCACCATAGAAGATCACTGTATAAATGTGGTGCTATATGAATCAATAAACATTAAATAATGATTGGCGTAGGTTGTTAATTTATTTACTTTAGACGCGGCTGACACGGCTGACATGTATCAATTATACAAAGCCAGTGGCTTACTGGTACGAAATGATATGTGTGCTGCATCCGTACATATATCTGTACATATGTACATCCGTACATATATCTGTACATATGTACATCCGTACATATATCTGTACATATGTACATCCGTACATATGTCTGTACATATGTACATCCGTACATATATCTGTACATATGTACATCCGTACATATATCTGTACATATGTACATCCGTACATATATCTGTACATATGTACATCCGTACATATATCTGGAGCTGATGGCACAGCTATATTCTGATTTGTCAGCGTTCAGTTTTAGTATGGCTAATTACTCAGCGAGGTCCTTACTTGGATATTGCACCGAGGGATTATACGAGTGTTTTTCTCGCCACTACAGATTACACATTTATCCCCGCCGTACGATCTTTAATTCCAGCTGCTTTTTAATATATCATCCGAAAGACACAAGACAAAGTAGGGTGAACGAATTTCCCAAGATTCGAAACGGCAGCAGGTGGTCTCGTATCACTGTATCTCGATTGACAGTCAAGCGATCTAACTGTCTAGCTACAGCACCCCACTAATTTGCTGATATTTTCTAACAGGGTGACTCGTACAACAGTGGCCAAGATTGGCTTTAGTATGAGTTCCCAAGCATACAACAATTATTTTCTGGAAGTAGATGCTGATAGAACGGTAAAATAAAAGTGCGCATCTCCCACGGTGCATGCATCCTTAGGTGACTTGTGGCACAGGGCACACTAGGCTAAACTAACTCCCGTGAACATGTTTGAACTAACCACGGCCTCGGCGATTCAAGATGGCGATGTGCCAAATTGCGTAATGTTGTAGTGTGTTCGCCTTGTCGTGGGATGGCTAAGGTCTCTTTAATGTACGTGACTGTGTCTTGCGTGTTACTAACAATGGCATATCTGGTATTTGCATCTGCCAGGGCCGTCGTTTTCACAACGCCAATTTCCCCATCACATGCGCATTCACGGTGACGGCTTTCGGTGTTTCAATTGAAAAAAAACAACAAGCTTGAATAATAAATTGCACTTTTATGCAATATTCATATAAGCACTCTAAGAGCTTTTGGTCGACTTCCTTCTTACGTTCTTCGTTTGTTGAGGGCGGTGAAACTGATAACTATGACAAAAATTACACATATTTAAGAATATTTACACATTAGCATCTTTTTTCGGTATTATGCAGGATTATTGAAAATTATGTTAGATTTTCGATTTTATATGCACGAAGTAGACTGGCGTGTAAAGTTTGTTACAACGGGCAAAATGGTGGACACCAAATGACACTGCACGAGATAAGTGTATGTACTGACGTTCACGGAAGAATTTGTGTTGTCAGTTTAATGATCACATTATTATCTTAACTTTACCTCAAACGTTTCGATGAAAATGTTAAATTAATGTAACTGAAAGGTTCGTGACGTTCAGGACGCCGTCCAGAAGTCGAAATGAAATCATATCTCATTAGAGTCAACTGAATAAAATGCTATCGAAAAGAAGACTACACTCTGTACTTCACAAGAAAAATAAACAGAAACAGCCGTAGCCGATAACGATCATTATTCTTATGGACACAGCCGCAACGACAGTGTCCAGAGTTTTGGTAGCCTTGTATTCTGCCAGTCCTTTATGACATCTCCATGTCTTTTATTATGCTTATTGGCTTTTCACATCCTTTCCATAAAATATTGCTAGTTTATTCTGCCTTCCAATGGATTATTCTATTTGAATTGAAGTGCACTTTTAAATGTCACAATTGTATGACAACTGGAGTTTAGATTATCTTTACAAATATGATATTGTTTTGAGGTGCAAAATGTTATCTCAAATATATTTAATATACATATATAGTCTAGCAAACGAAAAACAATTATAATGTTCTTTACTACGACATTTATATCAGGTAAATTCTAAGCCGAACCTCCACAACTCACACACGCACGAATTATATTGAGGTGGCGCTGAAGGAGGTTAAAAATGGAACAAGCACACAACTGGCTTTAGGTTTGCAATCAAACATGATTCACTTACAACTTGTCATATGTGATGTATTACTCATGTTGTTAGCAGCCTAACGTGATGCTGCAGTGTACCCATATGCACATGGGAATTTAACGAAAGGACAGATCACAGAGAATCACCGAATTCGTTGTTGTTCAAGTGACTATATATGTGTATTGTTTCCTTTACGTAGATACAGCCTGTTCGCTGTACTTTGCAGCAATTAAATGTATTAACCGTATATGTTTCAGACTACGGTGGTATCTATTTAGATACTGACATGCTCATGCTGAAATCACTGGATCCGCTTCGTGGGTACAACCTTACTCTTGGAGTCTCGGGTCCCGAGGAGATCTCCAATGGTATCATCATCGCACAAAGAGGCGCAACGTTCCTGCGTATGTGGCTTGAGAATTACCACAATTACATACCAAGCATATGGGGTTATAACTCGGTGACATTTGGATATCGTTTGTATAAACTATTTCCACACCTTGTGCACGTTGAGAAAGAACATTTGCTACGTCCGACGTGGAAGGAGACAGATTTAATATACAGCATTCACAACAAGTTCTACGACTGGTCGCAGAGCTACAGCTTTCACGTCTCTGGGGAGAATAAGTTCAAAGTGCCCAAAACTCCCGAACAGCTGAAGGGATACGATAACACTTTAGGACAAGTGATGCGTTATGTTTACTTCGGTAGCCCAAAGTTGCTTCCTATTAAAGGCGCACCGTTTAGGGCACAATAACGAACAGCACAGACAACATGTGTGTACAGACAACATACATGTGTGTACAGCATATGAACAATTCAATGCATGTAGTGTATCACATTTAATTACATAACACAGTCCCGTATAATGTGGCAACATTTGTCAAATATTTCAAAGTTTGCAACTCTGTTGCAGGCAAAATAATGAAGCTACAGTTGTATGTTGACCACCAATAGGTAGACAAAATGTAGTAGTTCCAGTATATGCAAAAAGTACATTAATTAATATTAGTATATTTTTAGGACATGTACGCTTTTTTGATCAAAATACAAAATTTAAAAAAACGTGTTATTTTAAACGTTGATGGGGTGTCTTTGAAGTGTTCTAACATGAAAATTAATTAACGCACAGCTATACAACTGACACCGTGATGTATCGTAATGATAGACCTTTCCAATGATGTATAACACTTTGCACTAACTTAATTAGCCCAAAATGGTCCAGCATAGCTAGTGTACATGTGGCTAGGGAAATGATTGCGCTAGTGAATCACATATTTACACAATCCTCCTGCAGTCGAGTGTATGCGGCTGAACTGTCGCTGAACTTTTTTTCGATTTAAAGGCAGATATATTCAGTCATATCAACAGCAAGAACTGTGTAATGATCAAGTAAAAGCAGCAAATGCTGAGTTGATGCGATACTTCCAGGGTAATACCCACATTACCTGGTGGTCATGTCAAGGGGTCAAATTCAGTTGACAAGCTGTTATGCATGATGATGGTGTACATCTCAGTCATACTCAAATACTATAAATCTATTGTACACATAAATCTATTGTACAATGTTGGTGTTTTTTAAAATTAACTGTTGATGGATTTATATATTGTACTATAAGTACTATTATATTATATGTTGCTACGTGTATATATCAGTCACTATTTGCTCTCTAGCGGGATGTGTACTTGTTACACATCCTGGAAATCCGATACAATTGTAGGCTTCAGAGAACTTACCTGGACATTGTCATGGGTTTCCCATCCGGCTGGTTTTTACCTTTATTTATTTTGCTATGACGTTAGTATTATTTGGTTTTTACCAAATCACACGTTGTGCTATTTCTATAGCATTTTGTTCTTACTGCTATATTGTGTGCTATTTCTATAGCATTTTGTTCTTACTGCTATATTGTGTGCTATTTCTATAGCATTTTGTTCTTACTGCTATAGTTGTGCTAGTTCTATAGCATTTTGTTCTTACTGCTATATTTTGTGCTAGTTCTATAGCATTTTGTTCTTACTGCTATATTTTGTGCTAGTTCTATAGCACTCATTCTCACTGTCAAATATTTCAGGCCATGTCCTGTATCTATCATTCCGAAATTCATTGCCACCATACAAGGCACAGAAACAAATTATGAATATACAAAGAGATGCGTTCGAATAAATCTAGTGTATATCCTAAATGACACTCTGAATATAATTAAAGATAAATGTCGCACACATCGTCTGCATGGGTTCTTCATTTTGTGCAAAACAAAACTATTTAAGCAAATACGAAACATATGCCATATTCCAAATTGTTATGTTTTATTTTTATAGCACACATGCTGGGACAATTAACAAACATTCTTGTGTTGCTAACTTTATACTTCATTAAATAGTTTTATCCCAGCTCTGCCGTCTTGTGTTTCACACAAAAACTATTTAAGCAAATATGAAACATATGCCATGTTCCAAATTGTTATGTATGCAAATTACAAAACCAAGATTAAGCTTTTCTAAAAGAGTGAACCTCCAAAATGCATAAAAAATCATGAAACTACATAAAAAATACCTAGCATTATGTTTTTCAATGTTATACTATTTGTATGATTTTTTTTTAGTATACATGTATGTATAGGCGTATTTGTTCACTTGACAAGTGTTACATAGCTGCTGCGCCACGTCTGTATTATCATTATATTATCTTTTCTCTTACATTCTGGTTAGGCAGGCGAGCTAATTAGCTAAATATTAATTTGTTCTACATTAAACGTAAGGTGGCTCTCACGCTAGCTACATATGCCACGTCTTAGTAATAGTCTCCATTGACTATATTCTTATACCATTCTATATGTATATGTATAGATTTTGTTTTGTTTGATATTAGTCAAAAATATTCTCTCTCTCTCTCTCTCTCTCTCTCTCTCTCTCTCTCTCTCTCTCTCTCTCTCTCTCTCTCTCTCTCTCTCTTCTCTTTATTGTGCCATCACGATGTGGCCTGTATTTTATTTTTATCACTACATTTGGTACCGCATGTCGGGCATTGCTTTTACAATAATTGCATGATACTTGGTTTCTTAGCAAGCATTGTTGCAACACAACATTTGTCATCCAAGTTGTTTAGCGTTTATGATATCAATTTAAAATGCCTTGATGTTCTATATTCATCATCATTTTGTTGCACTTTTGCATTTTCTGTCTTTTGTACAATTCACATGGCTTATTTTGCACATAACAATTGGGAATTCACTTTGCTCACATCTGAGCATATACTTTTCTATTATAAGTATCTTCTTGAATTTTCATGTTCTAAACATTTCCAGTGGCTTCATATGTCACTTTCATAACATGAACTTTCTTCATATATTACTATACAGTTGGCTAGTGAACAGAGAGAATCAAGAACTTAAAACCCCGTCACTGCTTATCAGTGCCATGGCCTTGGCATACAGCAAATACTCCAGCTTTGTGTGCTTGCTCTTTGTTATATGTTTTCCAGCATGCAGAAAGGAGAGGTGCCACCAGCTCGGAAAACTCGGGTTGTAACATGGCGTCAGCGACTAGCTGCCAACACTGTGACAGATGCCACAAACTAACTGGAGCGGATCATCACGGCGCGTGTTACGGAGTCCTTGGCTGACATCGCCAGACTGTCAGTGCCGCAAACTCTACGATGCTCTGCTTTCAATATCTTTATGGCGATCTATTTGACGAAATACCCCACCCAAGTGCTGTGCTTAAGTATTCGGAAACAGTGCGTCGAATTGGGAAAGCAGGAGGATATTTTTGTCTCCTTTGATGATAATGTCCGAATTCGGAGGCAAGATAACCCCACTCCATAGGATACTCCATCTTTAACCGTGCCCTGTCATTCACCCACTCATCTACCACCAGGATGGGTTCCCCCAACACCCATCAATATTAATGAACTACAAGCTGCGCTTAGTTGTATTGACAAAGCAACACGCTATTACTTAATTCATGGTTTCACATATGCTTTTCCGGGTGTCATAAGTAACAGTCGAATTTATAATCTGTCCTAGGCACGCCCATTACACCACAATAACACTATCTTCTTGGTTTTATTTTTAACGGGCCCTATTATGTAGACAGGAGTATGCCGATAGGCCTTAGATGTAGCTGTAAAATGTTTGCAACTTTCAGTTCAGCGCTTGAACTGGTTACACGTCAACAGCTGTATATACCTCACATGTTTGATGGTTTTATTATAATATCGTTCTCCTAAGAAGTTTGTGGGTTACGCTATGTTATTTTCTATCTTTACGTGGCCGTATAGGAGTACCTTTGTCCAAAGAAAATACTTTCCAGCTTTCTGCTACTCTGACGATTCTAGGCATTGAACTCGATACTCTTCCTTTCGAAAATCGCCTGTCCCTGGCCTACAACATGGAAAACAACTCCTTCTTCGAGTTCTGTCACATCATGGTCAGCATACATATCTGGGCTCCACAACTGCGCAATAAATATATTATAATTCACACTGATAATCCGGCTTTGGAACATTGAACATTAATAACTCCACATCTAAAAATGCTGACACAATGGCTCTTGTCGGGAAACTGGCAACCATGTGTATGCGATTCAATGTGCAGATGTGTGCCAAACATATACCGGGAAAGATGAACAACCTAGCAGACATCCTGTCTCTATGGTCCGATCACCTTCCAACTTCCGTTCCAGAACACATTTTACCATTGAACTGGTCCCTCACCTAATTCATCTGGTTCAACATTCTCTGGCTCCATCGACAATACGAGGATATGAACACTCTCATCTTTTCAATACTTTCTAACACTATCAATTGCCGCTTCACTTACCTGTGCCATCTATATTCATGGGACTTTTTGTTGCATATCTTCACAAACCAAAATGTATTACCTGTATCGATGTCACAACCTTCCTGAGCCCAACGAACACTTCTTAGTTAAGTAATCCCTGCTAGGAATTAGAAATTTTGGGGCAGTCTCAGATTCGAGGATGACAATTTCTTTGCATTTAATATATAAACTGTGTTCATCATTTCATCACATTTGTACTTCACCTTGGCTACAAGCACTTTTCCAATATATGTACCTGCTGCGTTCTCACATTGATAACTAAGAGACATGGGTTCGATTGAAATAGATTATATCGAGGAATTACAGAATACCACTGTTGCTGAAACACGCCTTTATTTTGTTCCTCGTGCGCATGCTCAAGATGACGCACTATCATTGCATATTCATGAGCTACGATCGAGTAGCCTCGATACACTACATATCCTCCCTTCTAACATAAATGTTATCCAACTCTCTGTGCACCAAGTCACAATGTCTCTGTATCATTTAACTAATATAATGTATATTGTTAATGTCTCTACTGTTAATGCGGTGCAGACAGTAAACTACAACTAGCACTCAGTGACACAAGCTACTGATCAACACAGCAGATAAGCGTGCTACTTCAATTAGTCACGCAGCCTCGCATTTTAAAAGTTTAAGCCATTTGGAAGATTCCTCTGCCTTGTGGGATATCTACGCTTAGGAGAACTTGGATGAGAGATAGGGGACACTGGAACCGGACTGCCACCATCCCCTACCCCAGACTGTATATTCCTGTTTATCTATGTTGTTTCATTAGACACCGTGATACCCTTGGAAATACCCGGCTGGTCTAACTGTGCATTCGCTGCATCTGACACTTCGCAACCGGACCGTGCCTGAGCATTCTCAGTCCTTGTTGGTCTAAGCCCTGGTTTGGGAATGACGGGTAATGTTACATTATCTGCTGAACGTGCATTTACACTAGTCATGTGATCGACGTGCACGTAGCGGGGAGCTCCCGCCACATTCACGACATATGTACTAGATCCGCACACCTTAGTGACAATGCCCCATAATCATTTCGCATGACTGCGTCTTGTGTCATTGAATTTAATATCCCTACTTAATCTGACTGCCTGGTCTTAATGATATAAAAAACTGGTGTGGAGCCTGAGCTAGTTTCTGTACATATCAGTCATAACTGAAAACATGTATGAGTGAGAAAATGGCAATCCATTTATTTAATACAGTAATCATAGGCATGGAATGCCGAAGAGCCCCTACATAGGAGTGACAATCACAATTGGTTACAAGTGCCATAGTAGGGGCGTAATTACCAAGTTGATTAGCCATACACATACATGTACAAACAGAAAGGCTGGGGTACTCGATCCCCCCAGCAAAATAGTATACATGAAAAATTGGGCTAAACCCCTAACAATGGTAAACTAACAATGGTAACAAATCAAATGCAATTAAAGGTAACGCAACACCTAATCATTTCTCCTTGCCGCCTCTGAAGCGTCTAACTCCCACCCGATCTCCACAACGAAAGATACGAGTATCTCGGGAAGCTGTTGTCGTTGCTTTTCCTCTTTGTTTTATATGGTTTGATCTAACTCTGGTTTCAGAAGGGAAAACCTTGTCCTCAGTTGACGTTTCAAAAACAGTTCAGCGGGACTTCTACTAGTAGTGGAATGAGGAGTACTGCGACAGAGTAGCAGAAAGTGTGACAACCTCTTATTCAGAGAACCATGTACCCCCTCACACACCTGTTTTTCCAGACTTCGTTTCAGTATCTGCACTGAACGCTCAGCTGCTCCATTCGAGATAGGGTGGTATGCAGGAACAAGCGTATGTTTGATACCGTTGGTGTTCACAAACTGCCTGAATTCATCTGATGTGAATTGTGGTCCGTTATCCGAGACTATTGTTCAGGAATCCCTTAAGTAGCGAAGCATGGTCAGAATCAGATTCAGAATCAGAATCAGAATCAGATTCAGAATCAGAATCAGAATCAGATTCAGAATCAGAATCAGAATCAGAATCAAAATCAAAATCAGTTTATTATTGGCAACTTTTCAGTTGGATTGTACATACAGTCACGATAAGATACACATAAAACACCGGAAATTACGCTACAATAATTATTGCACGTACGTAATAACAGTAATACAATTAAATTAAAATTACAATTATATACATTCATTAAAACGAACCGTGAAATCAACCCACTCAAGAGGAGGCACTTTATATTAAAACTGACTGTATCATTATAATTACATTAATACAGCTCATCCTATTCAACATAATTAAATTACATTAAAATGAAAATAAATAAATTACTTTAGATATTACAATTGTATGATAAAACATACCCGATAAACCATTTAAGTGTTTTGACCGTGTACCAAACACCATGGTATTAACGAGGTTTTGTAGCGGTTTGTGTTAGCCATTGGAACGGGCAGCTCGTTAAATGATCTTAGAGCATATGAAACCATTCGAGTGTCCGGTAGTAGCTTATTCAGTTTGTGGTCACCGCGCCTCATTCTACCGAAATACGCTTGACATATCGCACTGCGCCTGTCGTGCAGCGTTGATATGTTTACCATCTGCTTGAGTAACTCTTTCAATATCAGTGCCGTTTATATTAATATACGGCAGAGATTCAACATACGTTGTATCTTTACAGAAACATAACCATTTCGTTTGTCTTACTCGTATTAATGTGCATATCATTATCGCTAGACCACTGCGCAATAATGTTACCTGAATCCTGTATGACAGATACTCTGCTCTGGTTGCATATTTCAAATATTGTGCTGTAATCTATATATTTATAGATAGGGCAAGTTGTTCGTAAATCATTGATATGGACCAAAGAGTGTTTAGGTCCAGACAAAGTTCCCTGGTGAACGCCTCCATTAGGGTAGCCTGGTCTTGATACAGCGTCCCCGATCTTAACTCTCTGCTCACGGTCTAGGAGAAACGCTGACATCCATCGGACTAAATGTGCTGGTAATTCCATTTCGACCAGTTTATCGATTAATATATCATGATTAATTAGATCAAATGCTTTCCTGTAGTCCAGAAATAAAACTCTCACAAAATTGCCCGTTACATCTGTGGCTTCATACCACTTGTGGAGCATTTCAACCAGAACATCTGTAGTACAAGTCCTTGCCATACTCCGAACTGTCTATCATCAATCTGAGGTTTAACACAAATATCAACCCACTTCAGCACAAGTGACCAAGTGACTCAAACACCTTTGCCAGAATTGGAGTTAGCGATATAGGTCTAATGTCATTTTCCACTGTGTCTGGTGGATGTTTCTTTGACAACGGAATGACTGTTGCTGACTTCCATAGCTTGGGTAGAACTCATTCCCTGAGTGAGCTATTAAAGATAGCTGTGGCCGGTGCCGCGAGAAGGTGCGACAAGTCTTTCAATACCCATGGCGGAATGTTGTCCAGTCCAGTGGCTTTGTTAACTTTGACCTTTTCAAGTGCCACCTCCGTATCTGTCACGCTGATAATGAACTCAGCTGGCAATGGTTCGTCGGCGTCAAAGATTGGGTGAGAGGACTGACATCTTGGTAAGTCTTCACACACTGACACAAAGAATCCATTCATAGAGTTGACCAAGCTGTCCAAATCCCCGACAGTGTATTTATTGGGCAGCCCCTGCATCTCATTGCGGCTGCCAGATGATGTTCCCAAGAGAGGCTTCATGTGTTTCCACCAGTCACGTGTCGATGATTCCTCGAGTGTTGCGATTTTTGATTGGTAAAACAGGTGGCGCAATTTTGGCGCTGTGTGATTCACTAAGTTCCTCAGTCTTCTGGCTTGTTCCATGTCACCAGACATACAAGCACGTTGTCGCTGTCTGATCAGGTGCCGGAAGCCATTGTGATCCATGGTTTATCTGTTCTATGACGTGACACAGTCTTGTACGGAAAACACGTGCCCAGTAAATAGTCCGTAGTTTCCTGGAAGAGATTAAAGTGTTCCTCGCACGTAGGCTATATGTACAAATAGTCTCATCTGGTATGTGACAGCGCTGATGTAAACATTGCTCGTTCATTGTTACCCATGCGCCTGGTAACGATGCTCTGGACCATGCCCGTGTCGAGTGTTGGGAAACACGATGGGACCAGTAACACCATCTTGTGGTCTGATGTTCCCACTCCGTCAAGCACTGTCGGACAACCGTACACATGTAACATGTTAGACCACATTTTGTCTAAAATTGCTCGATTACGTGTGGTTGCCTTAGCAAGTTGCTCGTATCCATAATGTTTGCGTAAAAATGAGTCATTGAACTGATTAAAATATCCACTTAAAATAACACCACAGTTTGGGCTACGTCGCAAAACGGTGTCCAGACTAATTATCAGGTACTCCCGCCGCGAGCCGTTGTCAGCACCAGGTGGGTGGTAGATGCACGCTATAATAATACACGAGTATTTTCTTGGTAGTTTCTTGGGCTTCAATTTAATCCATAACACTTCATGCTCATCATCTTCAATATCGTGCAATCGATCATACACCATAGTCTCTGTCACACAACACGCTACTCCTCCACCTCCTCTCTCCATCCGGTCCTTCCTTTCACAACAGAAACCTCCGACAGATTCCGGAGCCATGTAGCTCTTAAACCAAGTTTCTGTGACATTCACGCAGGCAACGTCGTTCATGCGTGTCACCACGAGCAACTCGTCTAATTTCTCAATACTCAGTGACCGAGTGTTGACATATAGAAACCCTGGTAGACTCCACCGCGAACTGTTCGTGAGCGTGATTAAATTGTCGACATTCACACCCGATGTTCTGTGTTGTGATACGCTACGGCAACGGGTGATTACAGACCGAATGTTGAGCACATCACTTTCAATACGTGGCATGGCCGTGTTATTCCGGCCTCTTTCCTAGTCCCTCTTTGGTGTTTGCTGTTGTGGCCCTGCTGACCACAGACAAAGCACGTCACAGCATGCTCATGTCGACATGCTTGGGTGACATGATTTGTCTCTCCACACGTGGTACATTGGTCAGAAATACGCAAGTAGCCAGCAGCTATGCTACCACCTGCATCAGCAGGACGGCTGTCTTGCGCGCTGCGGTCTTGTTTCGGCTGCCTTCTGCCAGTCGGTGGCAGCATCATGCGGCCCCCCTGCGTCGAGGGACGACTAGCCTGCCTGTTGCGACGCTGTTTCGGCGGCCAGTTACTAGTCGGTCTTGACTTAATGCAGCCCCTCTGCGAAGAGGATCCTCGTTGAGCGCCGTCTTCGCGATGCTTACTAGCCGCTAGTGAGAGGTTACTAGCCGCTAGTGAGAGGTTACTCATTAACCTTTTCACTCCGCAAGTAGAAAGACGGACACTGTCATTTTGGAAAGCTGACGTGTTGCAAGATCCATCGCGGAACAGGACATTCTGGTCGTTATCTACGAACCGGGCACCCGTGTCGCGACACTTATCTTTCAGGAAATTGTTAATTGCCGTAACCCTTTCATCGTGTGCCCCTGTTGTATCTGGCAGGACACTGCTGATTGTCACACTGCTGATTGTCACACTGCTGATTGTCACACTGCTGATTGTCACACTGCTGATTGTCACACTGCTGATTGTCACACTGCTGACCTTCTCCGATGCACTGTCGCTGAAGTCCTGCTTCACCTAATTCATGTCAGCATCACCCGTGAGTACCTCGCTACAAACGATAGTGAGTTCGTCAGCCTCTTTACACACCTCACTCCACTGGACAGCAATTTGTAAATCCTTTGGGGTAGCCCTATATGTTGTGTGTAAGGCCACCGGTTCATTGTCCGCAGTGGTGACCTTGTGGATGTCCCATAAAATGTGGTCATCAAACATGAAAACTCGCTTGCTTGTTTTCCTGCTTGTTACTGCGGCATAGGATTCGCGTTCAGTAGGCGCCTGACTCAGATTTGCCAAGTCCGACGAAAGTTTGTCAAGTTTGTCATTCATCGCTCTGATTTCGTTGCCATGGTTTATTTCATTGCGAAGACATGCTACTTCTTCGACCAGGGCACAGTTTTTTTTTTATCCAAGATGGTATCATTTGCACTTCACTGCGCCTTCACCAGTTTGATTAACTCGGCGTTGTTTTCTTTTAGCTGTAGCATTGTCTCTTCAGATTGGATACTTTGTCCACCAGTTGCATTACAACTGTGGGCATGACAACTGTACACGCTAATGATTGTCTCTGGCCGTTCGTCAACGCATTCGCAGTGAACCCACAGCTGGCACAGGCGGCATTGTACCATGCTGTCCGTTTCTTTTCCTTTATGTTTGCACTGTGGAACACATAAATTGTTTTTGTCTTTTTTCCTCTCCCCTTTGCCTTTGTGACAGGTTTAGGAGGTTCCGCTACCACGATTAGCGTGACAGGTTTAGGAGGTTCCGCTACCACGGTTAGCGTGACAGGTTTAGGAGGTTCCGATACCACGGTTAGCTGTGTTGATGTTTGAGGCGGCGAAAGAGTTAAGTGTGCAAGCATGGCGTCAGTGACGGTGAACTCAAGCTCGTCGTGGCTGTTAAACTTTTCCGCCATTGAGTCACTCGCCGTGCAAAACAGGGTTTCCACCGAGAGTCTCGTAGTCATACCACCTCGCCTGCCGCTAGGTGGACCACACAGTGGGGTGAAACGCGTAGCTCGTGTTATGTCCATCATCGAGACGCCAAGAAACACTGGCGCGTAACGGCCGGCGAGTTTCGCTAGTGGTTGCTCAAGCGTGACTTTGGCCTATGTCGCTGACCACCCGTATCAATGTGCATTCAACCGTCACTGGGCGATATAGGGTGGTATCCCTTCAAAACTCGCTCAATTTGAAATTAAAATTGCATCTCAGACATTCAATTGTCTTTGTAGAAGTAGTGGACATCATTAGAAATACTTCTATCCACTTTGAGTGCGAATCAATGAGCACGAGATACATTTGCTTATCTTTCTCAACAAAATAGACATGAACACGCTGCCAGACACGTGTTCACCCAAGGATGCAATGGTGGCTCGGGCGGCATATTGCGCATCGACTGACATTTCGTACAGACTCTTATGGTTTCCTCGATGTCGGCATCTAGCCCTGGCCACCACAAGTAGCATCTCGCCAACCCTTTCATCCGGACAATTCCGTGATGTTCGTCGTGAAGTTCATTCAGCATACGTTCATGAAAGCGTGGTGGTATTACAACACGCATACCCCACAACAGACAACCCAGATCTGCAGACAATTCATTTCTGCGCCTGTAGTAAGGTAGGTACTTGTCGTCCGTAACCTTGTTTGGCCATTCGTTCTGTATGTATTCGACTACCTTAGAAAGGATAGGATCCTTCCTGGTTGCCTCGCTGATATCTTTGGCCATCACAGGCAATTCGTCTGACAAAGCATCAGCATTAGCATGATCAATCGACTTGGGATATTCTATGCTGTAGTCATACGTTGACAGGATCAGACTCCATCGCTGCATTCTGGCAGCAGCAAGTGTTGGAATTAATTTCTTTGCTCCGAATAACGTCATCAGAAGTATGTGGTCTTTTAACAAAGTGAACGATTTTCCATACAAATACATATGAAACTTCTTCACGCCGAAAATCAAGGACAGTGCCTCCATTTTGATTTGTGCATTAGCCCTTTTCCGTCTTAGTCAAAGTGCGAGAAGCCATGGCAATAGGACGTTCATTGGCATCATCCATGATATGCGATATGACAGCCCCCATGCCTTAAGGAGAAGTGTCACAAGCTAGTCGTATCTGCTTCCCAACATCGTAATGCGTCAAACAACTGTCATCTGAAATGCCATTCTTGCATGCTTTATAAGCAGGTTCACACTGTTTCGTCCATTTCCATGGAACATCCTTTCTCAACAAAGTATTCAGCGGGCTCAAATAGGTAGACAGATTTCTCAAAAATCTCCCATAATAGTTCACAAACCCCAAGAATGATTGCAACTCTGCCACATTAGTTGGTACATGTGCATGCAACAGTACCTCTACTTTGCTCTGTGTAGGATGAACCCCTTCACGATCGATAGTGTGCCCAAGGTAGTCAATGCTACTCTGCAAAAACAACATTTGTTGACGCGTGCACGAACATTGTGCTCGTGCAGTCTCTGAACGACCTGTCTGAGGATCTCATAATGCTCAGCTTCCGTCTTAGAACAAATCATGATGTCATCGATGTAGCACATCACACCATCCATCCCCTTGAGCATTTCATCCATAACTCTCTGGAAAATCTGCGGAGCTGTTTTAATGCCAACTGGCAATCGCTCACATGCTAGCAAACGTATGATGGTGTTGACAGTGAGTAAAGCTTTGGATCTTTCACTCAACTTGAGTTGTTGGAAACCGAGCAATGTTATGTTTAATTTCTAAAGCTAGGAAGCTAAAACTTCCTATTGATATCCAATTAGAATTATTTGATTCCCTTACATGCCCAATCTTGTTATATGGATGTAAAGTGTGGGGATGTGAAAATATTATGTTAATTGAAAAGCTACATAGGAAATTTGGTAAAATTTTACTTGGGGTAAAAGATAGAACACATACTTCCATGATTTATGGAGAACTTGGGCAATGCCCACTAAATATTAAAATAAACAGTAGATTGTTGAATGTTTTGGGAAAACTATTGACGGGAAAGGAATCTAAACTGTCTTGCATTATGTACAAATTATTATATCAATTATATGTTAAAAATATCTTTGAATCCCCCTGGATTACTCATGTTAAATATATTTTAAATAGCATTGGCCTATCTAACTTGTGGCTGAATCAAGAAATAGTGAATCTTAAATGGCTTAAAGCGGTTATCAAATTAAAACTTACTGACCAGTATCATCAGCAGTGGGGTAGTAATATTTGCAATAGCGATGGGTGCACAACCTACAAAATAATTAAATATGATTTTAAAATGGAGAAATATTTGCTAGTTTTACCACCAAATCTATCTAGACCTCTGTGTAAATTTCGTACTTGTAATCTTCGGTTGCCGATTCAGCAAGGCAGGTACAGTGGAATCGATAGGCAAGAGAGATATTGTACTCTGTGTGATTGTAATGATATTGGGGATGAGTTTCGTTATTTGCTTAAATGTACTTTTTTTCAAGAAGCTAGACTTAAGTTTATTTCTAGATATTATTTTGTGAGTCCAAACACTTTAAAAATGGATCAGTTGTTTAATTTGACAAGCCATGCAAATAAGTTACGTTATGCTAATTTTACATAAGTTGTATTCGTGTGCAGCAGCCAGAACCTGGCTGCACGAGGACAGGCGGCTCACCAATTGAGCCTCATCACGGGGTCTAAATAAAATATGTTGTTGTACTGGAAAGAAACGTTTTTATATGTTCAATTACACATTTTTCATGTATGTCATGTGACAAGTTGCCCCCAATGTTACCCCTTGCCCTCAAAATATTTTCAGGCTCGCGAATATGCCTTTTTCAGACTCAGCACCTTTTTTAAAACCTTTTCGAAAACCTTTTTGAAAACCTTTTTGAAAACCTTTTTGAAAACCTTTTTGAAAACCTTTTTGAAAACCTTTTTGAAAACCTTTTTGAAAACCTTTTTGAAAATCTTTTTGAAAACCTTTTTGAAAACCTTTTTGAAAACCGTTTTGAAAACCTTTTTGAAAACCTTTTTGGAAACCTTTTTGAAAACCTTTTTGGAAACCTTTTTGAAAACCTTTTTGGAAACCTTTTTGGAAACCTTTTTGGAAACCTTTTTGGAAACCTTTTTGAAAACCTTTTTGAAAACCTTTTTGAAAACCTTTTTGAAAACCTTTTTGAAAACCTTTTTGAAAACCTTTTTGAAAACCTAGGGAAATCACTTTACAAATGTTTGCTATACGTCAGTTGATGTGCACAGTGAAACAGTGAAACAGTGAAACAGTGCATATTTGATCTACGTTTGGACGAGTATTTCTAGTTAGGCAGCATCAGTTCATTGTAGGCTACCAAATTATAGCCCGGAGTGTGCTTCGAAGTTGATTGTGTTGAATGTGACACACGCACGCATATATATATATATATATATATATATATATATATATATATATATATATATATATATATATATATATATATGTATATATATATATATATGTATATATATATATATATATATATATATATATATATATATATATATATGTATATATATATATGTATATATATATATATATATATATATATATATATATATATATATATATATATATATATATATATATATATATATATATATATATATTTATATATATATATATATATATATATATATTATTATTAAGTACAACACTGAAAGGCTATCCATATTTAATTATTTGGAGATGGAGTCATCCAACCCATCATATTGCCAATTTTTTAAAACATTGAATGCGCCGATCACACGGACGGGAAAGTTTTCAAGATAGGCATTTCTAAATATAAATTACGTGTGACTGCGGCATGCTGTTGCTATGTTGTGGCTCCCTCTAGCGAATTGTTGCGTGCATAGCAAGAAAGGGCCACCGCTGACACTAACACAGCCCAGACCCACATAACACAACTGAACGACAAAGGCCAGCGCGAAATACACATTTTAATAATGCAAGCTTTGATTAATGTAATTAATCATTGATACATACCTAATTGCGTTAATATTTGTATAATCTAAGAGGCGGCGCCACTGTCCTGCTGTTGTGCCAGCCCATTGGGTGGCGAGTCTCGTGTCTAGTGTGAAACTTTCATATTGACAAATGAAACACAGTGATAGTCTAGTGTGAAACTTTCATATTGACAAATGAAACACAGTGATAGAAATTAGACAGACTATGCTCGCACTTTGACGTACAGACATGTCAGTGAGTGCAGCGGTTAGCAAGTCGTCAAATTATGTCAAATGACGAGCAACGCCAGGCGGATAGAAGGGGCCGCCACGTCGCAAGGATTGACCCTCCGCAGCCCATTCTCTTGTCACAGAACTGACAGGACAATTTATTTCGAACGTTTTCGTATGTCGTGACAGAACTAGGGTGTCTAGGCTGGTTGATGAAACGGCAGAGTATCAAGCTTCCCTCCCGATATACACAATAGGTAAATGTACGTTCTTATATAGCGCGGTATCCCGTCCTTGCTCATTCCAAAGCCAACTCGACTTCTCTGGGAAGCATTCAGCCACGCTGCAGTTTCTGCCCAAAGACTATTAGTTCGCATATCCGCCACCATAATCGGGTTCTAATTTATACAGCTGAGTGAACTGAGGCAATGTGAACAATGTGTCAAGATTATTGAAAACGCCGGGTCAGAACACACAACAGCTGACAACATATTTGCAGTACTGAGAGAGTTATCTGCTCGGTGCGAATTTAGCAGCCTACAAGGTGAACTCCTCATAGACAGGCTCATGCTCGATATCAGCGACGAACGGACCAGAAAGAAGCTGCTTGCAACAGTAGACCTAACCCTTCAAACTGCCATCCTGTTATGCAGAAGTGGGGATACAGTAGCCATGAATCTGCGCAGCGTCCTGATGCAAGATGGGGATACTTACAGCGATGATGTCCACACAATTGCAAGGAGCTACTTGTACAAGAAAACAGGGTGTCCGAGGAGATACAAATGCACATTTGCGTTCTGCAGCCCGCTACGAACAAAGAAGAGTGCCCAGCTTTCTGAACGCATTGAAACGCATGCACGAAGACGAATCACTGCTGCTGTATGTAGCAAAGGGCGACAAACCTGATAGACAGTGACCATGAATTAGTTGAACAGTTATCAACAGAAGAAGTTCACAAACTAGACAGAACTAAACTTTATGTGACAGTGAGGATGGTGGAATCAAACAAGTGAAGTTCCACATAGACACGGGATCATTTGCGAATGTCATACCTCAAACAAAAAGGCATGTATCATCACAACGTATACAACCCTAAAGTCTTGGATAGATGACATGATCAAGCCGGGTGTAGTTGCCAAAGTGATGATGCGCAATCCATTCAATGGGAAAAGGTACTACGTAAACATGTTGGTTGAACCTAACACCACTACCGGGGTTCCGAGCAAGTGAAATGATGACATTCATCACGGTCTATGAATTGAACGTTTTGAATGAGACTAAGATAAACCTACTAGAGTCGTGCATGACACCACAGGACATTGTGTTCCAGTCCGTGTTCGATGGTGTCTCCTGCCAGGAGTGCAACAGTTAGAAACAGACCCAGACGTACCGCTCTCGGTTAGTCAAGTAATATGATACGGTGAGTCAAGTAAGACGATATGGTGAGTCAAGTAAGATGTTACTATGAGTCGAGTAAGATGATACCGTGAGTCGAGTAAGACGATACAGTGAGTTGAGTAAGATGATACGGTGAATCAAGTAAGACGATACAGTGAGTCAAGTAAGACAATACGGTGAGTTGAGTAAGATGATACGGTGAGTTGAGTTAGATGATACGGTGAGTCAAGTAAGATGATACGGTGAGTCCAGAAAGATGATATGGTGAGTTGAGTAAGATGATACGGTGAGTCGAGTAAGATGATACGGTGAGTCGAGTAAGATGATATGGTGAGTCGAGTAAGATGATATGGTGAGTCGAGTAAGATGATATAGTGAGCCAAGTACGATGATATAGTGAGTCGAGTAAGATGATATAGTGAGTTGAGTAAGATGATATGGTGAGCCGAGTAAGATGATATAGTGAGTCGAGTAAGATGATATGGTGAGCCGAGTAAGATGATATAGTGAGTCGAGTAAGATGATATAGTGAGTTGAGTAAGATGATATGGTGAGCCGAGTAAGATGATATAGTGAGTCGAGTAAGATGATATAGTGAGTCGAGTAAGATGATATAATGAGTCGAGTAAGATGATATAGTGAGTTGAGTAAGATGATATGGTGAGCCGAGTAAGATGATATAGTGAGTCGAGTAAGATGATATAGTGAGTCGAGTAAGATGATATAGTGAGTTGAGTAAGATGATATGGTGAGCCGAGTAAGATGATATAGTGAATCGAGTAAGATGATATGGTGAGCCGAGTAAGATGATATAGTGAGTCGAGTAAGATGATATAGTGAGTTGAGTAAGATGATATGGTGAGCCGAGTAAGATGATATAGTGAGTCGAGTAAGATGATATAGTGAGTCGAGTAAGATGATATAGTGAGTCGAGTAAGATGATATAGTGAGTCGAGTAAGATGATATGGTGAGTTGAGTAAGATGATATGGTGAGCCGAGTAAGATGATATAGTGAGTCGAGTAAGATGATATGGTGAGCCGAGTAAGATGATATAGTGAGCCGAGTAAGATGATATAGTGAATCGAGTAAGATGATATGGTGAGTTGAGTAAGATGATATGGTGAGCCGAGTAAGATGATATAGTGAGTCGAGTAAGATGATATAGTGAGTTGAGTAAGATGATATAGTGAGTCGAGTAAGATGATGCCACACGCCGTAACAGATGAAGTGAAAGCAGAGACTGAAGGCATCATTGAGAAGGTGGAACAGCCAACGGCACGGGAGAGTAACCTGGTGACAGCAAGGAAGTCAAGTAACAAACTAAGGATATGGATAGACAAAAGTAAACAGTTCGACAAAATAGATCCACAACGTCTCTCAAGAGGGAACGCTATTTTATTCCTACTATAGATGACGTCCTGCCAAATGTTAGAGGAGCCAAGGTTTTCACAGTCGTTGGTCGGGCTATTGGACTAGACAAAGACCCATCCCTCATGACGACTTTCAACACCCCTTTCGGACGCTATGAATGGTTACTTGTATTTGTCTCAATGTGTCTGCATGCATTTTCCAAAGAAAGCTTCACCAAGCTCTTGAAGGACTTTAGGGAGTCACATATGTTGCTGATGACATAGTGGTGATGAGATGTGGAGCCAACAAGATGAGTGCCACACAACAGCATGGTGAGAGACGTATGCTCTAACACAAACATGTGAACAGTTGGGGATCAAACTGAACAAGGACAGGACAAGTGGAACGTTGAGCATAGAACGTCAGCCGACACCACAAACAAGCAAATAGTAAAGCAGAGGCAACGGTGAAAGTCTCAAATAACCTTGGCAGACGATGATGAAACAGATACGTATAAAGCTCATAGGAGCACTGCTCAAGATGGCATAACTACCAGTCCAGCACAGAGGTTTATGGGCCGGAAAACTCGCACAAATCTACCTTCCACCACCGCCAACAGAACGTCTGAAGCCACGGAGGAATTATTCAGCGGATATATAATGGGAATGCTACCAGTTACGCTAAGCAGCAACATATGGGAGAAGACAAAGATAATCCGGATACTTGACGAATGATCATACCTAATGGACAATGGCGGGCGACTGCTGCAACGAAACCTTGAAAGTCCTAAGAGGTACGCCAGAATACCAACAATTCAGAGGGGAACAGCAAAGACGTAAGACTATCACAACACTGATCCACCTACGTCTGACGGTGAAACACGACAGTACATGGCTGGACAGCATCAAGCAAACCGCTCATGGCACTCTGTGCGCCAACTAGAACACACAGCTCGTGTAGACCACCAACAGATTGACCACAACTAGACCAGGAAGGCGGTCACGACCATGGCCGGGCAGTAATACTTTGAGATGTACATAAGTGCAAGTATAAGTGCAAGTATAAGTGAAAGTATAAGTGCAAGTACATCATGGTTTTATGAAAACTACATCAGTCCATTACAAGTGCATTTCAAAAGTACCAGTACTTTTGGTGGACAAGTAGGGCGTAGGGATTGGGTTGTAAACTTATGTGTGGATATCATTGTTTGTGAGGGAACTCTGAGTAACTAGCCGATGTTAATATCAGTTTGTCACAGTTTGTCGCTGTTTATGATAGTTGTATTATCATTGATCATTCATCGAGTACTTTGGGTGTCCAACGTATTATTCATCAACACGTGTTCTACATAGGCAATTTTTAATTATTACAAAATATACCTAACAGCACTGCAGGTGACTTATTTAATTAGGGAAACATTTGGGCTGAACGCTTGGCAAGGATAAACAATGGGTTTGTTCAGGTGGGGAAGCTTCCTTTCTCGCACAAATGGAATTAACATGCAGGTGCCCTTAATTAGCCAACCTCTCTAAATATGTTTTTTTTCAATGAGAAACACAATGATATAAAGCCTGAATGTTCAGGAATATTTGAATAGTAAGAAAGATTGACTTTACTCTACGTTAGCAGAAACTTAGCACTTAGTAGGAAAACCGGTATATTGACATAATTATTCAAATGGAAACTAACATACTTGTATGAATTATTTGTGAGTGCAATGTAGATTATTATAATATTGTACATATAACTGTCAATCTGTCTACAGTAAGCATGCCTCCATTTTACATGATTACCCATTTATGTGTACCGGGTATGTGTTTCTGATGCATTGTAAATATTATGTACATTTGTTGGGTGCACTTGAAAAGTACTTGCAACTGTAAGTACTTTTGGAATGTACTTAAAAGCACTAGTACAAATACTTTAGCTTTTTCGTAAATGTACAAGTACTCAAAACACTGTACTTAAATTCAAAAGTACTTAAATACAAAGTAATGCGGCCCTGGGTTCACGACTGGCTGTCTACGTGAAGAACTACGTGTGACAGTATGTGGGAACAGTGCTTCAGTGCATCAGCTTGAACAGTGCATAATCGCAACTGACCTTTGTTGTTCATATTGCATTATTGCGTTTGATATTGCGCTGAACAGACAGTGGCAAAGTAGTGTACGACATGCTATGCTCCGAGCCTATAAAACACAAAAAAATATTTTGTGTACATGTTCTTATTAACGTTATTAATCAAACTAACAAAACTGTGAGGGAAATAATGTTACGTTAACAGTTGTCTAATTTTGCCACAGGCCAGCTGGCAAGTCATAAACTAGCAAGTCAAGGCTCGAGTCATATCTCTATATTCCAAATAAAGTTGCAAGTAATGAAAAGGGGCGACACGAATGCGACTCGTGTCAGTCCCTACGACTCGAGTCAACAAGGCTGGTTGACTGGCATGGCTACATGTGCTATCAATAAAGTGTGTTTCTCTGAAACTGCGTATATTTATTGTGCACCTGGATGGTTGGCGTAAAACATATGAAAACGAAGGCAAATTCAGAATGATTACTTGCCAAATGAATAGTTCGGGACTTTGGTCCTGTTATTCGACAGGCGATCATATTTAGGCTACTTTCCGTGGCGTAGTCGCGTAGCAGGACTAAAGGCTTATAATGTCGAGTTGGGTGAAGAAATTATCGTCATGCCGGAACAGTTCGAAGGATGCTTTGTGACGGAGATGCGCTGTGACGTTTTGTTACACCGTTCAGCAGAACTGGGCAAATGGCAGAACCATAAGCAATATAATAAAAAATAGCAATCCTACGTGAAGCAAATATGCGTCACAATTATCGTTTGTTACTCGTAAGTATTTACTCGAGAAAAAAAAATGTGTTAATTGCATCCAACGTATTGATGGAATGCTTGTCACTGATTAAAAATATTGACGTCTTGCACAAACGTTTGCCCACATTTATGTCAATTTCGCATAGTTTGCTATATTTAAAAGTATAAGGAGGTAGAATAACGAGAAGGAAGGAAGAAGCTTGTAAATAAACCAATGGTTTCGTGTCGACATGTCGTCTGCAGTGTTCTGTGGCAGTCTTGTTAAATTTGGTTATAATCGAACATATTGCTTCGCTCAGCATGGTAACTAAACAACCAACGTCCACTGGTGCATGTCAAGGGGCCGATAAACAAGGAGTGTTGTGTCGAGTTTCATGAAGTTAAAAAACAGTCACGGCTAGTTACACATCTCATTCAATTGTAAACGCAACTCTCACTATAATTAAGAAAACAATACAATACCACTCAAATTGTCGATAATTATGTAAATAAATATGCATAAGAAATATGCACAAGGACATTTGTAGACGATTCTTACTGGGTGGCCCAAAAAATATAATATTTATTGTTAAAAATAGGTAAATTGCGGAGCACTAAATAATTATCGAATGTCGAGTCAGGGTTGCGGCAAATGTAGGCAATGTGAAGTGACTATAATCGACACGGAGCGCTTAAAAGGATGGTCGGCAAACGCAGCTGCAACGCTCGGCAATAAAGAAGTGCAAATGTAAATCAATACGTTTCTATGCAGATCCGTGCTCGAGATACTGTGTTTAGACGCAGCAATTTACAGGCAATCCGACACATCCCCTTATTAGTGAGGTCTAAACCATTTCCTGCAAAGGACATAGGCTATTATTATTATATAATCGACATTGACATGTTCATCCATCCAACTTATTTTATCGTCTTTCAAACCAGGCAACAGTGTCCTATTGTAACGAGGCAACAGTGTCCTGTTGTAACGAGGCAACAGTATCCTGTTGTAACGAGGCAACAGTGTCCTGTTGTAACGAGGCAACAGTATCCTGTTGTAACGAGGCAACAGTGTCCTGTTGTAACGAGGCAACAGTGTCCTGTTGTAACGTTTACCCCTAATTTATGTGTCTTGTTTAATTTCGAAATGTAATGGAATCTCACGGTGTTTTCTTCGAAAGTGAACATTTCAAACAACAAAGACGTTTGTGTAACAGTGTTCGTGTTTTACACACAAATATGTAATATAAATCTACGTGTCATTGTATTTCGCGTTATGGCAAAACTGTTCTTGATTTACGCGCGTTTAAATCAATGTTGCACACTGTTGTTGTGTTGGGTGGAAACGACGCAAATATTCGAACAGGTGATAATGATCTCCGAGGGAACGCAAGAGACGACCTTGTGCAGGGGAAGTAGCAACACTTAAGGTTGAAGGGCATTCATTGCGTTCATTGCGTTCATTGCGTCTCTGTCAATTGTCTTCCATGGAAGGATTCGTGTCATACCAGCATGGCAAATATACATGGCAAATATACATGGCAAATATACATGGCAAATATACATGGCAAATATACATGGCAAATATACATGGCAAATATATATGGCAAATATACATGGCAAATATACATGTGCCGTACAAAATTCTGCTTATCAAATAAACAAGCAAGCAAACAAACAAACAAACAAACAAACAAACAAACAAACGAGCAATGTAACAACAGGTAGTCCTCCCATTTATATATATATATATATATATATATATATATATATATATATATATATATATATATATATATATATATATATATACATATATATATATATATATATATATATATATATATATATATATATATATATATATACATATATATATATATATATATATATATATATATATATATATATATATATATATATATATATATATTTATATATATATATATATATATATATATATATAAATGGGAGGACTATATATATATATATATATATATATATATATATATATATATATATATATATATATATGACTTGTTGTGACATGACTTGTTGTTACCTGTATTTTGTATTCTTGTATTTTTCACAAATAAAATAAATTTTCAAATTAATTCCAAGTTTTTTTTATTAAATCCACTGAAACGTTTTGTAGGATAACACAACTGTCAGGGTGCATTCGTGTATTGTCCGCAGAAACACGTGCTCCCTAAGCTGCACCGAAACATTGTGCACGAATACATTTGCAAGAATTAGGTGATAAGTCGTCATCCCAAGAAAAACCGAATGCTCTAAGGATAGGGGCGGGCAAAGGTGTAACACATCAACGGTATTAAGCAAATGGCCAGAAAGCCAGCTTCTGAGAAATGTCGATGATATGACTGAATGACGGTCCCTGGTTGCCAAAGTCGCCAGATAGCTGCCAATGCGACTGAAACTGCAACAACCGACTACTTAGCTTTTTATCACTCATGACGCGATTATGACTTACTCGGGTATGTGTTTCCTGCAAATTAGTAATTTATTCCGATGTATTCCGATTTAATCCTATGTATTCGACGCTTCCTTTGAAACGTGTTCTATAGTAATTTCTATGTCGTTTTTACTACAAAAGTCAATGGTGCAAAATGGCACCTCGGTATAAATACGTAACCCGGTTCAATAACAATATCGGCCCCGTCAGTGACATATACACCAATCATGCAACCATGAAACCTCATTAACAGCAACTAAGACCAGACGGACCACTGCCGTTGCTGGGCGCTCACGGGTAGTGTATTGGTGGGTACGACATTAACATGAAGCTGCTGAATACTAACCGTAGACGTTCATGCATTATAGAATAAGAAGCGAAACGGACGGCAACAAAGCAGGTGTCCTAAACCAAATATAATGAGAGAATTTGAATATAAAATACTCAGGGTTAGCGTACGTGTCGTTAATAAATATGAGAATTTTTTTCGCAGTGAAAGCAAAGGTCTGTTTCGTTTGAAACACAATATGACGTCCCCGATGATTAGACACCGCACTTGGCACCAGCTGCAATGCGCTCTCCAGCTGTCACGATAGCTGCTACTTTGTAAGCTGTTAAGTGAATAAGTAAAATAATGAAAGTATGAATAAGTGGGTGAACTCCGATGGCCATATGAGTAATCGTTGTCAGAATCGTCTTACTTGTCTTGATAAAATATAAAAACCCGCCATCTTTTCATGTAATAAGCGACCGCCACTCACATTAGAACCATTGCGCGTCCCAGTGCTGGACAAATGAAGATACAAAGCCCGGAATGCGCTGGTCTCCGGAGACAAAGTAAAAACAAGCTGCACAGTTGAAAGCGCACGACATTAATCAGACACGGGACAGCTGGGCGGATTAATCACAGCCGCAAAAAGGACGAGACGCAAAAACAGCGTGTCTTCATCCAACGAAGATGTGCTTTCGACTAAGCTTCATGTTAACAGCTCGAAAATACTCTATCCATATTTATATGTGGCTAACATAGAGTCCTGGGCTTAAATGAAAGAAGAAGAAGAAGTCTCAGTCGGTAGTCCAGTCATACGTGTCAATCGACGATATGGTTGAGTCGAGTCAGCTGCGTTAGCAACAACAGCCTGATTATGTCGTCTACTGACTCGGTGTTTTTAATGTGGTTACCTTTAAGGTAAATGGTAGTCTAAAACAAGTTTTTTTCTACCGTAGTTAAGAATATTTGCCTATTAGTTGTGCAACAGTCAGTTTATGTATATGGTGAAGGCTTGAAACAAGATTTGTACTAAGCAAGTCACTAGTAATTGCAGATGGTGAACATGCGGTGTAGTCGGACATTGCAGAATGAGTCCAACGATTGCGTCATCTCAGTGGGATTTGGATATCAATAATTGAGTCCAAGAACTGCATTATCCCAGTGGGATTAGAAAATCACGAACCTAGTTCGAGAACTGTATCATCTCGGTGGGTTTTGGACATCACGAATTGAGTTCAAGAATTGTATCATCTTAGTGGGATTTGGACACCACGGACTGAATCGAAGAACTGCATCATCTTGGTGGGCTTTGGACGTCACGAACCCGAGTACAGGAACTGCAACATCTCGATCGGAATATAACAACACGAACTGAATCCAATATATGCGACGTAGAACGTAGGCTCAACGGACTGAATCTGCTTAAGCAACTGTATCAATTCAGCGTGTGTGTGGCGCGTGCGTGCGTGCGTACGTGCGTGAATGTACGTGCCCGTGCGTGTGTTGGTGCTTGCACACACGCGCTTGCGTTTGTGTGTAACAGTTTTTATTTTAACTATCGTTCTACCTAATATGAAACGTTAAAACGAAACAAACATCCATTATGCACTTTGCATTTATGCATGCCACGTTTCATGGTTTTTTTGTGTGAAACGATTGATAAATATTCTGGAAACGCATATCAACTACAAGGTTTCAATTAAGTTCTGATGTCAGCCATAACGAGAGTAACGGCGACGATGAGCCAATGAATCAAGTACTTGTCTGACGCCAGCGAAACGATCGATGCCGGGTACACACGGACACACGGACATAAGTTGCTACAGTTCCTCCGATTAGTCAACGGCTATGTGGTGGAACTTTCAACCAAAACATTGCTCTGGTGATGACACGATTATCGACGATATTCAACAAAGGTTTGATGGAAGACTATCTGCATTATTCCAGAACAGGAACACGCAGTGCACTATTTCTATAATTCGTTGGGCTTTGGCGTTTGATACGTATTCTGGAGGATGTCGTTCATTACGTAGAAAGGGTTCATGGATAGACAGGAAGGTGTATGTATGCATGTATATACATGCATGCACACATACATACACACATACATATATACATACATACACACATACATCCACAATGCATACATGCATACATACATGCATACATGCATGCATGCATGCATGCACGCACGCACGCACGCACGCACGCACGCACGCACGCACGTACGCACGCACGCACGCACGCACGCACGCACGCACGCACACACACACACACACACACACACACACACACATTTACGCATGCACAAGCCTATGGGACTGTTTCGGTGTAGGAGTGTTTTCACTCGATACCTTTCGCACGAAGCACCATTAAGCGGCGAGGCGTGTAGACTGCTAAGCCCATTAACTGTGATTCTTTACGCCACTTAATTCACAAAATAGAATCAATAACGCTGGAAAAGCTGCGACGTTCAAGTAATGCGGACTAGATGTGTCACTGTGGCGCCGTCTCCGTCTGCTTAGCGCAAAGATTATATGGATGGACGGGTGATGTACAGCTCAGATCACAGTTCAGCAGATGGCTGTTTATGCGATTTGTTCCATGACTCGAATGATGCGTGGTGGGGAGCCTTGCTTTAGCTGGCTCTCCGCGCGGAGACATAGTCATTATAGAAACGATTTGTTCCATGACTCGAATGATGTATGGTGGGGAGCCTTGCTTTAGCTGGCTCTCCGCGCGGAGACATAGTCATTATAGAAACCATTTGTTCCATGACTCGAATGATGTATGGTGGGGAGCCTTGCTTTAGCTGGCTCTCCGCGCGGAAACATAGTCATTATAGAAACGAGACCACAATCAATTTCCCAATTAGTGACAAGCATAAAGTTGTTGAGATTGTAGAAACAATAATCATGCCATCCACTGTGATTGTCGCACTGACACGTTGGATAAGTTGTTTTGCCAAAATCACCTGTACCACTGTTGAATCGAACTAACATTGACAGTTTCCACAAATACGAATACGCCTGTCCTAGTGTAGGGACAATCACAATCAGAATGCGTTTCAAAATGTGCTTCATACTGCGCCATATCACTGTCAATGTGCTTCATACTGCGCCATATAACTGTCAATCAGCCGACGCGTCAGTCACATGAACATTGCCGTTTAAATGCATGTTCTTCTCATTAAAAATTAATCGCCGAATTCGACATGCTGGCGACTTCTAGGCACCACATTCCACTGTAACGGACGCTGACAGTGGAGTCATATTTGGCGATGTTCTATTAAATGCACAGAAGAGCACCGGATGGCTCTCCGAGACGGACAAACAGCCCAGAGATGCTTTCCAAACTTGTCGCAGGCAGATAGCTTCGGCTATGTGATCATGGAATTGCAAGCTATATACTGTCCAACTATTGCAGTTCTTTTCACTTTGAGTTACCACTTAATTATAAGTGTATCTTTATTTAATTTGTGTGTGATAGGCAAACATACATGGATGCCAGAACGCACGCACGCACGCACGCACGCACGCACGCACGCACGAACATTATAAACATGGGATTACATTGATCCACACTAACCTTTATGTATCAAAGACGAGGAGCGTTTTTCTATTTTTACTTTGGTTTATTATTTCACATACATTACATCATTACATTTCTGTACACATCACTGCATTAAGACGGGCATTACACATATGCTTGATTCAGTAGCATGCTTCTTAAATTATATTCAACACCAACCACTCATGTAATCTGCATACGCGTCCGTGTTCGGCACCAAAGTCACTTGAATACCAGCCAGCGAGCTCCTTAAAGGCCGGTTGACATGAACGATTTACCCCCCAATTTATCGGGCCACTCCGTGTCACACGATCATGCGCTACATTAAATCTGTGTGCGTTATCACGGATGTTTTAGAGACATTGAGATAAAACCTTGGCTCTCGTTATATCGTCACTTGTGATGCAGTGACGAATGCATGTTCCACGTGCATTCTTACGCCTGATATAACTCAATCAACAGCTTGATTTTATTTGACAAAAAGTTATTAACCGCCATTGCTGGAGATTTAAAATGTCGCCCGACGAATTGAATAAACCAACCTTTTAAAACCTACGTTTAACTAGTACGAATACATATTATTTCATACAGAAAATACGATTTTATGGAGTCAATGATCTTCGAGGTTATTCATAACATTACATTACATTAGCATCGATTATGTTAATGCATGCACACAAACACGCACGCATGCATGCATACGCACATACACACGGAGGCATAAACGCACACCGCACGCACGCACACACGCATACACACTCACACACATACACACACATTCGCTCTTCCGTCCTATTACATCACGTAATCGCAAATCATATAATCAGTAAATGTCATTACTGAAATTACGGTTAAGGTTAGCAGGACTAACGCTAACTATAACAATTGCTAAACACTTAAGTAGGTGCGCTGCCGTTCTATTACTTCGCGTAATCGCAAATTATATAATCAGTAAATGCAATTACTGAAATTACGGTTAACGTTAACAGGACTAACGCTAACAATAACAATTGCTTAACGCTTAAGCAGGTGCGCTTCCGTCCTATTACATCGCGTAATCGCAAATCATAATAATCAGTAAATGTCAGTACTGAAATTACGGTTAAGGTCAGCAGCACTAACGCTAACTATGACAATAGCTAAACGCTTAACCATTAACGAAAGTCGTCACCGGCACGACATCACCGGCACGACGTCACCGGCACGACATCACCGGCATGACGTCACCGGCACGACGTCACCGGCACGACGTCACCGGCACGACGTCACCGGCACGACGTCACCGGCACGACGTCACCGGCACGACATCGGCTGGAATGTTACAGATAAACTGGCCCATAACTCGACGACATCACCAACGTGTAATTTTTGGCACGCTGTTGGTGGTACCGTCAACACTTCACTTCACTGTTGTGTCAATTTCGACATGTTGTCGGTTGCTGGCGGCACGCTCAACAGACAATATCACTAATGTGTCATTTCCGGCACCTTGTCCGTTGGTCAACAGATGCTATTACTAATGTGTCATTTCCAGCACTTTTTCCGTTGGTCGACAGATGACATCAATTATGTGTCATTTCCGGCACGTTGTCCGTTGGTGGTTATACCATCCACAGATGACATCACTATTGTGTCATTTCCGGGGCGTTGCCCGTTTGTTGTGGTGCAGTCACATGACGCTGACGGCTTCTGAGTACACGCTCTGTGGCGTTTCAAGGTTTGACGCTTGATGGTGCAGCTTCGCTGACGACGACTTTGACGCCCCCCGACGGCGAACGGCGCGCGACGGCCAACACACCAGCGCGTAGACGCCGCGTCGGAAGTGCGTGTTGACGACGCAGTAGAGCACGAAGTTGACCGCGAAGTTGATCGATTGCAGCGTGTTGGTGAAGGCGATGACGAGGTTGAACCCCTCTGGGCCGGGCGCATTCTGGATGATGAAATCGTTGACGAAGTTACACAGCTCGGTCGGGGTCACCAGTAACACGTACATGACAACGATGATGACCAGCGTCAGGGTGATGCGGTCGGTCGGCTCGGAAGCCGTGTTCCCGTCGCGGTCCGGCCGGTTGTAGCGTCGGCGCATCTCCGCCGACTGCCTCAGCGCATTGATCAGGTTCAGGTTACAGAACATGAGAGCGACGAGGGGAAGGAAGATCGCGACGACGAAGTACGACCACAGGTAGGCGACGGCCAGACGTTGGTGTTGCTTCAGGTACCCCATCGCCGGGAAGAACTTGGAGCCGCCCTCCCGACACACGACGCTCTCCAGACGGTCGTTAAAGAAGCGCGGCAGGTTGCAGACGACGCACGCCACAAAGACAAGTAGGACGGTCGCACCGGCAAAAGTCGTCCCAATCACCTACACACAACCACATCGGGCGTCACTAGAATGACATTGACGAATTACTTGATGTATGACACATGGTTTAGTGTTCCTGGCCGGACCTATTTCGAAGCATATTAGTTACATATTAATTATATATATATGTGTGTGTGTGTGTGTGTGTGTGTGTGCGTGCGTGCGTGCGTGCGTGCGTGCGTGCGTGCGTGCGTGCGTCGTGCGTGCGTGCGCGTGCGTGCGTAAAATATGTTTTTCTATCAAGTTACATATACGTATGGAAGCCTCCTTGCTAGCGACATATAATGTCTTAATAATGGTATCCCTGACCAATTCGTTTGTTATTTAGAATGTTGTATGCATACAATAACATTGGTTTAAATGAATGCTTATGTGTCTGGGTGCAATCGATTTGAATGTGACTAAGTGTGTCAGTAAAAAATAAATATGCAAATACATATATATAATTATGTGATGGTTTGATTGATTGTGCTAGTCATCAATTACATGTATTTAGCTATATAAATATGTTAAGTAGCAGCGACGTCACCAGCAAAATTAGCAAAATACTGTACTCTGATTACACTGCGTTATTGCGATTTCATATGTTAATATTATATAATAGCATAATATGCATAACAAGATGTGTAAATGAATTATATAATTAATTAACTCACGAAAAAACCCATTTTATCTCAATTTCGAAATTTTCAATATTTGACCTAAAAGCAGTAGGATCACTTTAGTCAAATTTGGCTAAGATGTTCATTTATTATTTATCTCTATGAAAAGGCAAAACAAGTTGGGGGGTCCAGAGCAATTTTTGCAAACATCTGACGTAGTAATTGCTACGTCACCAGCAAAATTAGAAAATACTGTGCTTTGAACATATTCAGTCATGACACGAGATTTATTTATTATTCAAATATAAAACGAATATCGCAATTTGATATGTTCATATTATGTAAATTATGTAATAATCATTTATTATCTATCTCTTTAAAAAGGCAAAACTGGGATCCCGTGCAAATATTTGAAATATCTAACATAGTAACAGCTAAGTCAGCAGTAAAATAGCAACCTTTAAATCAAAATCCATACTTGACCACAACAAGTAATGGCATTTCAGTAAAGTTGGAATTTTTTTATTTATTATGTATCACTATGTCAAAATCCCAGGAAAAATTTAGGTTTTGCTATCTTAAAAGCACCACCCTAACCAAATGTTCTTGTAAAATGTCATAGCATGGTAACATTGTTATCAAAAGCCAAATTTCACCCACAAGGAGTAATGTAATTTCAGGAAACATTTGCCAATATATCCATATTCTATTCATCTCTACACACATAGAAAAAATCTTGAAGTGTCGGACATAAATTGAGGTTTCGCTATCTTAAAATCACACTCCGAAAAAAAATTTTCTTTAACGATTCCACAACAGAAGTTATTCCACTTATCCGCGAGAGGTGCCACATGTATAACGCTTAATTTTTAATGGTTTCGGTTCTTATTAACGTTCTTTTATCAGCAAATATATAATTTGCGTTTAATGTTGGCTTTATGGACGTAGTTTCAATCGACAATATAACTGATGTGTTGATTTAATCGCTGTCGTAACAATGATGTGCAGGTCGATGCGCAGACCGCTTGGTTTCAGTGTAGTCGGCCATCTTAAACGAACTGTTACATTCGTCTGTTCTCCTTTCACATCGATATAAAACTATGTCTGTTCTCTACAAAGCGATAAACGACCACGACAAGTCTTCGCCATTACCATAAACAATCCGTTATAACGTCCATAGTGCGTGTTATGTATAAATCGCCCTGGTCGGGCGATAATATGGGAGAACTTACCTGGCGCGCTCGTAACGGGTGGCAGATAGCGACGTAACGACTGATTGCCATGGTGACGGTGAGCCACGTGCTGCTCATGATGAACGTGTTGATGACACAGCCGCTGTACAACACGTAGTGCAGGCTGAAGTCGTAGCGACTGCTGTAACTATAAATGACATTCATTTGCGATTATGATCATAATTACAGACCAGTGCGTTTAACGTCAGTGATTTGTAAATTATTAGAAAGGTTAATTAAAGACCACATGGTGGACTTCCTTGTTAGGCATAAATTATTAAATTCATCTCAACATGGATTCCTAAAAGCGATATCATGCTTAACAAACATGTTATGTTTTTTTGAAGAAATCACTAAGTGGATAGGCGAGGGAGAGTCAGTAGATATTATCTACTTAGATTTTCGTAGAAAAAATGTAATTATAATAAGTATGTAGGAAATATAACTACATTTCGCCGTAAACTAAAAACGCACCTGTTTAAACTTGTTAATCCTCCATAGCTTATCCTCCCTCCATATCGTATTCTCTAAAGACTTATGAATTCGTAACTTTTCCGGAAATGTGGCGTCAACATGGTCCTTGTGGGGTTCACTCAAGGAATTTCTGCGTAAATATTATCCCATGTGCTAATACGTGATAGGCCTACTGAAGTGTTACATAATCCATATTGAATCTCAGCCAAGACTGGCAGGCTTGCATTATAATCTTACATTCGCCATGTTGTTTTGATATTAGTCCTGTGCGGGAGCGCAACGGAAGCAGCTTTGCCGCCATATTTATAAAAACCTCGAATTACGAATTCGTAAGTCATTAGAGAATACGAGCCCAGCGTACCAATCTAACTGTTTACAACTGCAACTGCTTATCGATTAGATTTAACAAGATTTAACAAGATTTGCCATCCAAGCCAAAGGCCCAGATGGCAAGTGGACAAGGAAGCCATTGGCTTATCGAGAGTCCAACAATGTTCATCTACTTATAACCCGCCCTCCTGAGATGTGTGTCAACCTTGTTTTTAAACATATTCACGCTGCTAGCAGTTACACAATCTGTAGACAATTTGTTCCATTCATTTATTGTCCTCTGTGAGAACGAGTGCTTCCTGATGTCCAATCTACATTGATCCTTTACTAATTTTACCTCATGTCCTCTAGTTCTGCTATCCTTCTTGAGTGAGAAAAACATATTTCTATCAATATTTTCATACCCATTCAATATCTTAAAAACTTCAATCTGATCTCCTCTTAACCTCCTTGTCTCTAGAGTTGTTAAACCACATTCTTTCAGGCGTTCTTCATAACTAAGGTCTCTCAGTTCTGGAATCATTTTAGTTGCTCTCCTTTGTATGCGTTCAAGCGTATCTATATCCTTCTTACGATATGGTCTCCATGCTTGTATACAGTATTCTAAATGAGGTCTAACTATTGCTTTATAAAGAGGTATAATTAACTTTTTTCCCTTGTATGTTATGTTTCTTCTAATCAATCCAAGAATTTGATTACCCTTTGAAGCTGCAATACCACACTGCTCTGAAACTTTCATATCAGCGCTTATTGTAACTCCTAAGTCCTTTTCTTTTACAGTAGTACCCAGAACAGTATCTCCCATTTTATAGTTTACATTCAAGTTCCTATGTCCTGTATGTAGGCATTTACATTTCCCAAAATTGAACAACATCTGCCATTTCTCAGACCATTTCACTAATCTGTCTAGATCGTTTTGTAAATGTTGTTTATCACCATCAGTGTTAACCTTTCTAAACAGTTTTGTGTCATCCGCAAATTTCAGTACGTTACTTGTTATACTGTCGTCCAAGTCATTGATATAAATTAAGAATAATATAGGTCCTAATACTGATCCTTGAGGTACCCCACTCAAAACCGATTTCCAATTTGAAACTTCTCCATCTACTACAACTCGTTGTCTTCTGTCAGTCAGCCATTGTTCTATCCAGTCAGTTATGCTATCCCCGATACCATGGGCTTTTAATTTAAGTAGTAATCTTTGATGTGGCACTTTGTCAAAAGCTTTCTGAAAATCTAAGTAGATAATATCTACTGGCGATCCCACGTCTATCCACTTAGTGATTTCTTCCAAAAAACATAACATATTTGTTAAGCATGACCTCGCTTTAAGGAATCCATGTTGAGATGAATTTAATAATTTATGCTTAACGAGGAATTCCACTATATGGTCTTTAATTAACCTTTCTAATAATTTACAAATCACTGACGTTAAACTCACTGGTCTGTAATTATCTGACTTATTTCTCGAACCCTTTTTAAATAATGGTATGATGTTTGCTTCTTTCCATTCAAACGGAACAACTCCCTCTTTTAATGACAAGTTGAATACTCTTGCAAGTGGTATACTGATTTGTTCTACTGTTTCCATTAGTAATTTTGGAGGAATCCCATCCACTCCCGGTGATTTGTTATCCTTCATTGCCTTTATTTTCTTAGCTACCAATTCTGGAGTTACAACTAACGGACCTAAATAGTCAGATTTAGCCCCCTGAAATTTAGCATCAGCAACTGGTAATGAACTAATATCTTCTTTGGTAAACACTGAACTGAAGTAACCATTTAGGTCTTCCGCCATTAAAAACCCCTGTGATATTATATTTCCAGCACTGTCTTCTAGAGGTCCAACCTTGTCTTGTACGTTTTGTTTACTCCTGACATATGCATAAAAACTCTTGCTGTCATTTTTTATGTTACATGCTAGTTTTTGCTCATAGCTTCTTTTAGATTGTCTGATTTCAGTTGTAGCTGCATTAAGTGCCTCTTTGTATTTTGCATAGTCTTCGTCCTTTCTGGTACGCCTATAAACCCTCCACATAGTTAGAAACTGTTTTTAAGACCCCCTCTATTTTGGTGCGCTGACGAGCTTTGGTCTCCCGAGGATTTTAGCACAGTATAAGTGTATTATAGTGCATTGTATTTACTGCGTTGTCACTGTCAACCAAAACATACCTGAAGTTGTTGCGCTCGACAAAGGCGCCGGGAATGACCGCGGCACAGAAGAACATGTCCGAGACGGCGAGCGCCATGAGGCCGGAGTTAGCCGACTTCTCCATGCGACTCATCCTCTTGAAGAGCCCCCGCTGTGCGAGGACTACCAGGTTGAGGATGTTACCGAGAAGGCCAAAGAGGCAGATGGCGAAGTTCACCTGTTGAACACGAGCGATACATTTATTCGTGGGGAAACCACCCACCATTTTGTGAAAGCCCATCTCCCACCAATCCCGCCTCCCTCCTATTTTTGAGACCAACCTCCCACCTCCCATTTATTTTTAGGACTAACGTCTCATCGCATACTTCCTGCCACACCCTTAGTTTACACGTTTTAACCAGATTTAACAAGATTTCCACCAGGCTTGTTAACAAATGCAGATGCATTTGAATGCGCATTTGAATGTTGAGCATTTGAATGCGCATTCAAATGTCTCCATGAATTTTTTATGCATTTGCATTTACATTTGAATGCGTACCTTAAACATTAGCATTTGAATGAGACCAACAAATATTTGATTTGTCAAATGCACAATCAAATGTATAATCAAATGCACGCGTGATTCTTTGAATAATTATTATTGTTATATTCACTTTCACAAGTTAACACCATGCCTTTGGAAATATGTGCTCTGTAGTGAGCAGTACCCTCAGCAGATTATGAAATCATTGTCTGACCTGTGAATCCAACTTGAAAAAGTGCTGTATAGATCAACTGGTCAATGCCTGAGCTGTTAATCATACAACTTGTCTCTCGATAAGCCAATGGCTTCCTTGTCCACTTGCCATCTGGGCCTTTGGCTTGGATGGCAAATCTTGTTAAATCTTGTTAAACATGAAAAGACCAACTGGTCTATAGGTTGATGGCTTCAGAGATTACCTGTTCATTGAAAAAAATCAAACAATGCAGAAGAATGACTCCCTTGTCTTGTGTTGGCACTGTTGTGGTGGGTTGGGGTGGCAACTCATTGGGGGAGTAAACATTAGCAATGCCAGCCCTGAATATTTACATCCAGAGAGAGTAATTAATGGTAGCTGTAATTATCCACCAGGTGACCCCACCCAAAGCTACAAGCTCCATGTGGCAAGTGGACAAGGAAGATTTAACAAGATTGCCACCCAAAGCTACAAGCTCCATGTGGCAAGTGGACAAGGGAGATTTAACAAGATTGCCACCCAAAGCTACAAGCTCCATGTGGCAAGTGGACAAGGGAGATTTAACAAGATTGCCACCCAAAGCTACAAGCTCCATGTGGCAAGTGGACAAGGGAGATTTAACAAGATTGCCACCCAAAGCTACAAGCTCCATGTGGCAAGTGGACAAGGGAGATTTAACAAGATTGCTCCAGATGGCAAATGGACAAAGACGCCGTTGGCTTGTCGAAAGTCCAACGCTATTTTTAGTCTATGTGTTACCCGCCCTTTGAGATATTTGTCAATTTTGTTTTTAAACATATTCACGCTGCTACCAGTAGATAGAAGAGTGGAAGGACTGCGATCAGCGGTCAAAAGAAAGGGATCGTTTTGACGGTTCACGTGGAAATAGAATATCTTCCCATTCCATAACAATGATATGAGTTCATCTCACCGTATTACAAGTATTATTTATCAGCGTGTAAATTGGTACTGGGCCTCTTAGATTAATGTGGAAAGAAGCATAAACATCTTTCAGAGTCTCAAAGCGTCATTCTGAACTGCTCTGCAAGTGGTTGACACACGGGAACTGTTCCAGGAATATCGCGGAAAGTTTGTCTCGGTTGCTAACTGCTGCCATGTGATAACCACCAACATGATCATATGACACTGAGGATCAGTTCAGTCTGACACTGATAAAGGGTAGTTTTCTTGGGAGAGTTTCAATATTATAATAAAATGAATATGCGAATTGTTCGGGGATTCGTAGTTTCATTTTCACGTGGAAAATACCTTGTTTCATGACACCCGGTTAAGAATTAATCAATCGATCAAATATTTGTACCACAATAGACAATTAAACCAATCCATTATTATTACAACTATCGGCATAAGCGTCGTCGTTGTCGTCGTCGTCGTTATCGTCGTCGTCATCATTTCAGAGAGACAGGAAGGAAAGAAATCGAAGCATTTAAAGACAGTAGCAGAATGGAAATCAGGATGTTCCACAAAGTAGAGGAAGTTCGCGCGGCTAGACAAGCCCAGGATAAATTTGAAGTTTATATTTATTTTATTCCAGTTAGGTCAGCCACCGATGGATTTAAGTATACCACAATAGGTTTCTCTGAAAAAATTAACTATGCGTCGATTCAAATAAATAAAACATGTCATGGACCTATTGGATTCGCCATATGCATAGTGTGTACTTTTTTATTAAACCCCTGTATGTTAAGTTTGTTTATGCAAACAGTTTCAACAGGTGATTTTTGTGAGACTGTCCTTAAAAACCTGTCGATTTTTGCACAACGTTTGTTGAGGGTTCGGAAACACATTAAATGAACAGCTGGCCGAATGCGGTTGCCTTTGTTTGCGTCATGATGATTTAGGACTGACAGGATATGTAATGTTTAGGAAAGATCGAATAGGAAGAAGGGGCGGGGGAGTTATTTTAAATGTTAAAGAATCTATTCAGGCTTATGAAATAAAACTAGAAAGGGAAGCAGATTGCGATGAAGCTGTTTGGTGCAAAATTGTTTCAGGTAATTCAAAATTAACTATTGGATTAGTTTACCGAAGTCCAAACATAAACGAAGAGGACAACACAAAAATAAAAAACGCTATAAAGGAAGTTAGTAAAGGGGAATGTATCATAATGGGAGATTTTAACCATGGACACATACAATGGAATTCTCTAGAGAGCACAGGGATTGAGGACCAACAATTTCTATTTTTAATCCAGGATAGCTTTCTTACTCAGCACGTTCTAGAACCAACCAGGGGAGAAAATGTATTAGATATAGTTTTGTCATCACAAAAAGAATTAGTGGACAATGTAAAAATATTTGAACCATTGGGTAATAGTGACCATAATCAAATACATTTTGACATCAATGTAAAATCAGAAAGTAAAAATAAGAAAACGTACAAGAGAAACTTCCACAAAGGTAACTACAAAGATATGAGAAAATACTTAGCAAAGCTAGATTGGAATAACATGCTGATGAATAAGACCGCAATTGAATGTTGGAATATTCTAAAATATGAAATTGAGAGTATCATCGATAAATTTGTTCCCTTCCAAAAACAAGGAAAACGGTGTAGAAAGAAACACTTGTCAAAAGAGGCTATTAGAAAAATAATGCTAAAACAAACTATGTGGAGGGTTTATAGGCGTACCAGAAAGGACGAAGACTATGCAAAATACAAAGAGGCACTTAATGCAGCTACAACTGAAATCAGACAATCTAAAAGAAGCTATGAGCAAAAACTAGCATGTAACATAAAAAATGACAGCAAGAGTTTTTATGCATATGTCAGGAGTAAACAAAACGTACAAGACAAGGTTGGACCTCTAGAAGACAGTGCTGGAAATATAATATCACAGGGGTATTTAATGGCGGAAGACCTAAATGGTTACTTCAGTTCAGTGTTTACCAAAGAAGATATTAGTTCATTACCAGTTGCTGATGCTAAATTTCAGGGGGCTAAATCTGACTATTTAGGTCCGTTAATTGTAACTCCAGAATTGGTAGCTAAGAAAATAAAGGCAATGAAAGATAACAAATCACCGGGAGTGGATGGGATTCCTCCAAAATTACTAATGGAAACAGTAGAACAAATCAGTATACCACTTGCAAGAGTATTCAACTTGTCATTAAAAGAGGGAGTTGTTCCGTTTGAATGGAAAGAAGCAAACATCATACCATTATTTAAAAAGGGTTCGAGAAATAAGTCAGAGAATTACAGACCAGTGAGTTTAACATCAGTGATTTGTAAATTATTAGAAAGGTTAATTAAAGACCATATGGTGGAATTCCTTGTTAAGCATAAATTATTAAATTCATCTCAACATGGATTCCTTAAAGCGAGGTCATGCTTAACAAATATGTTATGTTTTTTGGAAGAAATCACTAAGTGGATAGACGTGGGATCGCCAGTAGATATTATCTACTTAGATTTTCAGAAAGCTTTTGACAAAGTGCCACATCAAAGATTACTACTTAAATTAAAAGCCCATGGTATCGGGGACAGCATAACTGACTGGATAGAACAATGGCTGACTGACAGAAGACAACGAGTTGTAGTAGATGGAGAAGTTTCAAATTGGAAATCGGTTTTGAGTGGGGTACCTCAAGGATCAGTATTAGGACCTATATTATTCTTAATTTATATCAATGACTTGGACAACAGTATAACAAGTAACGTACTGAAATTTGCGGATGACACAAAACTGTTTATAAAGGTTAATACTGATGGTGATAAACAACATTTACAAAACGATCTAGACAGATTAGTGAAATGGTCTGAGAAATGGCAGATGTTGTTCAATTTTGGGAAATGTAAATGCCTACATACAGGACATAGGAACTTGAATGTAAACTATAAAATGGGAGATACTGTTCTGGGTACTACTGTAAAAGAAAAGGACTTAGGAGTTACAATAAGCGCTGATATGAAAGTTTCAGAGCAGTGTGGTATTGCAGCTTCAAAGGGTAATCAAATTCTTGGATTGATTAGAAGAAACATAACATACAAGGGAAAAAAGTTAATTATACCTCTTTATAAAGCAATAGTTAGACCTCATTTAGAATACTGTATACAAGCATGGAGACCATATCGTAAGAAAGATATAGATACGCTTGAACGCATACAAAGGAGAGCAACTAAAATGATTCCAGAACTGAGAGACCTTAGTTATGAAGAACGCCTGAAAGAATGTGGTTTAACAACTCTAGAGACAAGGAGGTTAAGAGGAGATCAGATTGAAGTTTTTAAGATATTGAATGGGTATGAAAATATTGATAGAAATATGTTTTTCTCACTCAAGAAGGATAGCAGAACTAGAGGACATGAGGTAAAATTAGTAAAGGATCAATGTAGATTGGACATCAGGAAGCACTCGTTCTCACAGAGGACAATAAATGAATGGAACAAATTGTCTACAGATTGTGTAACTGCTAGCAGCGTGAATATGTTTAAAAACAAGGTTGACACATATCTCAGGAGGGCGGGTTATAAGTAGATGAACATTGTTGGACTCTCGATAAGCCAATGGCTTCCTTGTCCACTTGCCATCTGGGCCTTTGGCTTGGATGGCAAATCTTGTTAAATCTTGTTAAAGTCAGACTGTCAATTTACCCACAAAGCGATTGTGCAATCGCCGCCAACTACCATATGAACGGAGGTGCCGTAGTGTAGGGTAATTGACGTCTTACATAAGATCCCTACCTTCGTTGAAAGCAGTTCACTGATGTATCTGTATGGGTCCGCGGAGACCGTCCCGTTGTAGACGCCTGCTTCTGCGTAGGAGATATTGACGGAGACGGCGAGGTAAGAGTCCGGCAGAATGTCACCGGTGTTGTTTAGGAGGTTTACCCCGCCTTCCTCCACCGGCGTACACATCGTCATCGTGATCAACAACACTCGGGGGTGACTGCAATAGCGTCCATCTTCTTCCAATGCCTCTGACGTCGGTGACAGTCCGCAGAAGAAATTGTCTACATAAATAACCCACTCCCGGCGTCTTTATGTTATCAGACCGGCGTCCGTATCCTGTGTGAGTTGGCAGGTCGAGGAAACAACACCGATGACACAGGTAACTCGACTAGGTCCCATCCGTCCGCTGCCACCGGCGAGTGTGACGTTCGCGCGACCTCAACCCGACGTCAATTACTGCCCAAATGAGATATTTCGAACATCGTCGTCAGCACTTCTGATCCAGTCAAACCGCAGAGCTGTCGCGGAGCGGAACCGGTGTTTCTGTCGTTCATTCCGAGAACGTATTATCTGTCATTTGCTGCGCGTAATTGGACGGCGACACGCACTTCTGGATGTTCAATATCGGTCCGAGGGGTTGCGTTGCTATCGTCGTTATAGAAATCCCCGTAGCGACCAGGTGGGTCTATCGTAGCAATTCAGTCCGATAATTTCTATATACTCAGATCGTCGCTGCCGTGGAGACGAGAAGCGGCCAGGAATGTGTGCTTAATCAATTTAGCGCCCGCGAAATATGTGACAGCCCAGCGGCGGTGATCTTCTGCTTATTAAAGTTCTGTCAGAGAAACCTGCAATTGAAGCGAAATTATGATGTTAAATTGTGCCGGAGCAGTTATGTTTCCTAATCGTTTTTTAATCGCTTCATATGTCCAAGCAAATATAATAACGGCCAGGGAACCCACTCAGCGACTCGTTAAATTCCGTAGGAAAACTGTTTTTTTTTTGTTGAAATTCATTTCGTAAAAGCGTAGAGTATGTGAATATGAATCGACATTTATTGATTAATCGTGATTATTGTGTTAGCATGTGTCCAGTCATCAAGGACACACGTGATTATTGTGTTAGCATGTATACAGTCATCAAGGACACACGTGATCATTGTGTTAGCATGTGTCCAGTCATCAAGGACACACGTGCGACACAGTGTTATGTAATCTGTTATGTAATCACCTGTTTTCATATTTCATCGCTAGCGAACAGTACATTTTCTGTGTACATACATTAGATAATGCTCTTATTTCCTCAATCTCGTCACACATACAGTGCATTTCAAACAACCGATCCCTTTATATTTGTTTTACATTTATTTTATGACAGCCCCATTTCCAGTTTTGTTCAATACTTTACAATAACTCTAGACGATATCTCATGCCTAAGTCTTCTTTGCTACCGGGCGGTGTTATGGTGCATTACATGTTCCGAACATGCGATCCGGAAATATCTGTTGCTATTTAGTTTCAAACCCGTTTGGTTCGTAGTTGACCAGTCAACTGTCCCTAATCTTCCGAGCTCTGAGATGATGCAAGATAAACATATAAAATACCATATTTAAAAGTAATGGTAAGTTCTTATACAGCATGGTAAGCATTCCTTATACATTTCATCCCCTTTCCTGTCAAAGCACAGTGCAAATAATGAAATTCCTCACACACACACACACACACACACACACACACACACACACACACACACACACACACACACGCACGCACGCACGCACGCACGCACACACTCACGCACGCACGCACGCACGCACGCACGCACGCCCGCACACGCACGCACGCACGCACGCACGACCCCCCCACACACACACAATTGGTCAACGAGGATGCAAAAGAAGCGCTGCTTGGGTCGTCATATTCTTCGACAATAGAACATTCTCTACATTCAATATTGCAACTGTCACACATCTTGTGAAGTACTGCGGCCAATGCCATCTAATTGCTTATTTCATCTTGTGCATAATTAACATTGCTCATACAACTGCAGTTAACGGTGCTTGTCATCTTGTCACCGACTTGGACAGTCACGATTCCATTATTTCGGCCAACACGTCACATTGATGATTATGCTAGTAGTTGCTATGATGGTTGCGGAGGTATGTAGATAACGGTGATAATCATGCGAAGTACCACAAACTATCACGAAAAAGGCATCAGATCGAAGTTTATATGCCGACGTGACATTGCTAGCATGCAACCACCAAGACGTACAGGATAAGTCACATAACTGGAATCAAGCAACACAATACATTTGACGTAACATCAATGTAAATAAGATTGACGTAATACGAGTAAACAACAGAAAGAAAGAGAAACCAACTGATATGGAGTTCTTGGAAGACGGCAGAGAACGTAGCTAGAGATCGCACGAAAGGGCAGAAGTTACTGAGTGGCCTTATGCACCAACTAGGGTGAAGTTACTAAGTGGCCTTATGCATCAACTAGGGTGAAGTTACTGAGTGGGCTTATGCACCAACTAGGGTGAAGTTACTGAGTGGCCTTATGCACCAACTATGGTGAAGTTACTGAGTGGCCTTATGCACCAACTAGGGTGAAGTTACTGAGTGGCCTTATGCACCAACTAGGGTGAAGTTACTAAGTGACCTTATGCACCAACTAGGGTGAAGTTACTGAGTGGCCTTATGCACCAACTAGGGTGAAGTTACTGAGTGGCCTTATGCACCAACTAGGGTGAAGTTACTGAGTGGCCTTATGCACCAACTAGGGTGAAGTTACTGAGTGGCCTTATGCACAAACCAGGGTGAAGTTACTGAGTGGCCTTATGCACCAACTAGGGTGAAGTTACTGAGTGGCCTTATGCACCAACCAGGGTGAAGTTACTGAGTGGCCTTATGCACCAACTAGGGTGAAGTTACTGAGTGGCATTATGCACCAACTAGGGTGAAGTTACTGAGTGGCCTTATGCACCAACTAGAGTGAAATTACTGAGTGGCCTTATGCACCAACTAGGGTGAAGTTACTAAGTGGCCTTATGCACCAACTAGGGTGAAGTTACTGAGTAGCCTTATGCACCAACTAGGGTGAAGTTACTGAGTGGCCTTATGCACCAACTAGGGTGAAGTTACTGAGTGGTCTTATGCACCAACTAGGGTGAAGTTACTGAGTGGCATTATGCACCAACTAGGGTGAAGTTACTGAGTGGCCTTATGCACCAACCAGGGTGAAGTTACTGTGTGGCCTTATGCACCAACTAGGGTGAAGTAACTAAAAGGCCTTATGCACCAACTAGGGTGAAATTACTAAGTGGCTTTATGCACCAACTAGGGTGAAGTTACTGAGTGGCCTTATGCACCAACTAGGGTGAAGTTACTGAGTGGCCTTATGCACCAACCAGGGTGAAGTTACTGAGTGGCCTTATGCACCAACTAGGGTGAAGTTACTGAGTGGCCTTATGCACCAACTAGGGTGAAGTTACTGAGTGGCCTTATGCACCAACTAGGGTGAAGTTACTAAGTGGCCTTATGCACCAACTAGGGTGAAGTTACTGAGTGGCCTTATGCACCAACTAGGGTGAAGTTACTGAGTGGCCTTATGCACCAACTAGGGTGAAGTTACTGAGTGGCCTTATGCACCAACTAGGGTGCGAAGATGATAAGTAGGTAAAGTAAGAAGAACTGATATTGGTCAAAAATCCTCGAGAACCCGAGGTTCACAGCGCACCAAAAACCAAAGGGTTGGGCAATATGAAATACGTGTATACTATCAGGTCGTCGTGACTACGCTGAGATAAGGAGCAGTGACACAAAAGTGCGTTTTCATATTTCCAGCCATTGTTCGTTTGTTTTCAGGTACGTCGTATTTTCGTGTGCTCATTCACAGAATAGGGCGTCCTCTTCTCCTCTTGCTGTCTATGTCTTTCATTCACAGAATAGGGCGTCCTCTTCTCCTCTTGCTGTCTATGTCTTTCATTCACAGAATAGGGCGTCCTCTTTTCCTCTTGCTGTCTATGTCTATCATTCACAGAATAGGGCGTCCTCTTTTCCTCTTGCTGTCTATGTCTATCATTCACAGAATAGAGCGTCCTCTTCTCCTCTTGCTGTCTATGTCTTTCATTCACAGAATAGAGCCTCCTCTTCTCCTCTTGCTGTCTATGTCTATCATTCACATAATAGGACGTCCTCTTCTCCTCCTGCTGTCTGTGTCTAACATGCTTATCATTGCTAGTTCTCCAGTCCATTTTTTTCCTTCATCGTGTGGCCTACTAATGCTGCCACTAACCATGGCCAACTTGCTCTAACACAGAGGTACTTGTTATTCACGCTGTCCAAGGGATCCACAGAATTCGCGTCCAGCACCATGGCTCGAATGCATCAATTTTCGTTGTCTACTGGTTCCTTATTGTCCCGGTAGCCGCACATCGCAACTGGGAATACTAACACCGCTACCATCATTTCGTGGTTGTCCCCGAGACATCTTTCCATGTCTTACTCAAGTCTGTCATTGCTGTTCGCCATTTCTCTCAATCTTTGATCCAAGAAAACTGATTTTCACACCATTGCTTGTTTGTCTTCCATAGTAAATTCATCGTTCTCAACAGTGGCATTACTTTTGTTTTCTTGAAGTTATGAAATAGGCCGACCTTCTCGCTTTCCTTATTCACACTTCACGCTTTGCATGCTGCAAATTATAGACGGTGTGCCATCCAATGTTTACTCATTCTTCCATCTCTTCCGCCCTGGCTCATCTGAGAGTTTCTCTCTGTATAGATTAAATATGTACGGGGACATAATACATCTCTGTCGTACATTGCGCCACTGAGCTTGGATTTTCCGAGGATATTGGCACAAAAGAAGTCATTTTATTATTATTATTATTATTATTACTCCTTTACCCAGTCCAAAACACTTCATTTCGGCGCATTTTGTTTTAAATGTGTCCTCTTGGTTTAAATACAGTCCAATAGATGTTCCGGAACACATTTATCGCAGCACCTTCCAAAGCACATTGTGGTCCACACAAGCAAATGCTTAGCTGAAATCGATAAAACATAACATCAGATATGTTTATATTCTTACGATGCCATATTGAACTAATTCATTCTTTCGGCCTCGTAATTTTGGTCCATAGTTTGTGGCATATTGCTTAGGAATTTTTCTCCTGCTCTCTTCAGACAGGGATATTTGCAACGTCATTGAAACACAATCACATCAATGTAGCTCCTCTCTCTGTTGCATATTTCTGAGGGTAGTGATCGATGTTGAAGATGTCAGACGATGTCAAAGTGGAGTCAGTGTGCCCCAGAGCCTACTCCGGTTCCTGCTGTGTGTCAATGTCATAGGCGAGAGAGTTTTCTGGGACATCAGACTCTTTGAGGGTGATTGCATTGCACACCGATGTATCAACAGCACTGAAGGTACATAAGCCCTCCAGTCCGACCTGCAATGGCTCGTTGATTGATCGAAAACCTGGCAGATACAGTTTAATGTACACAAGCTCATCACTAGGAAGAGAGTTGTCCAACGGTTGCAGTATGCCATCAATGGAGATATCCAAGGGGTTACCCAACACCTTCCATACCTACGAGTTGAGTTTTCGTACGACCTTAGATGGAACTCTCACATATCATGTGTGTCTGCAAAAACAAACTGTGTGTTGGGTTTTATTCGGAGGAACCTGTACACATGCTCGGACAGAACCAAACAGTCCGCCTACTTCACCCTGGTTCGTCAGCATATCGAGTGTGCGAGCTCCTCATGGGACCCATACGCACAACAAAATATTAAATAATCGAGAAAATGCAAAGATGCGCAGCAAGATTTGTAAAAAAAACAACAACAGCCGGATAAGCAGTGTCACTCACTTATGAAAATATACCATAGAATTACAAGGTATACCAAGTTATTAATTGACTGTGTAAGTTATTTCCCGAATACAACATAAACGGCCGATTAATAACGTCGTCGCTTTCCCGCCTGTATTGCTGCATGATGCGTAGTCAGATTCCGTATTGGCCGAGTTTAACCCGTATTGTGGCCAGTTCATCCGTATTGACCGAGTTCACCAAGAACGTTCGGTTATGACGTCAAACGCAATCACGCGTTTGTACAGATACGCGTTAGTTTTGACGCAAGTCAAGACAGGTCGCGGGAATTTATAGTCAGCGGCAGACGCGTCACGCACGTGGCCGGATATTTTGAACGTTTCAGTTTATCGTGGCGCATGCCAGTGACAGTTATTGATGGTCTCCTAACAGGATAATGGAGCTGGAGCAATCGTCAAACATGGAGGCAACATCCCGGTTTAAAATCGTCACAGAAGATGATACAAATGAAATCATCAAAATGGAAAAAAAACAAGAACACGGCCACACCAACAAAATCAGACACGACCGTGTTTAAGACCGGGCTCGTTACTCAAGCTGAACATAGTCCAATGTCTATCGAAATAATACCGTGTAAACAGCTGGATAATTATTTGGGCAGATCAGTGTATGTAGCAAATATGGTATCACGAGACATTTGTTCCAATGTATGAAATACCAGATGGTATAGCATTCAGTATAGTTTTAATGTATACATTCTTCAAAAAAAATGTTTTCCGTTTTTGTGGCGAGCATAAACATTCGTGATTATGCGCACCTGTCAGTTATAAATTGTTCACGTTCGTGTAGTCTTTGTGTTGCCATGGACACGCCATTGTTTCCGCGAACGGCAAAAATGGCGGTAATGTTTCCATTTAATCAAAGAGAACCGCGTCATGGACGCGCTCCAAAATCGATTGTTAGTTAAAATGTCGTCTTCGGTTGGCGAGGAAATGTATTTATCACACATACATTTACTCATGATAATGCAGAATTGTCAATTAATAAAAACATTTGAAAATGAATATGAATTGCCAATACGAAGGCAATACGAATATGACTAATCAATAACATATAGTGTGCCATGGTATACCATGGCATAGCATGGTATGTCATGTATACCATGGTATTTCGTGGTATTACATGGTAATATATGGTATATCAGAACATTACATGGTAAACTGTGGTAAACCATGGTTTTTTTCATATATTGTATATGGTAATTGTATGATATACCACGGTTTCCCTGGTTCAAAACACCATGGCATACCATGGTTTCCGTGGTATATCATGGTATTTTACCATGGTTTACCTGTTTTAAAACACCATGATATTTTTACCATGGAATACGATGGTATATTTACGTAATGGCTGAGATGGTGAAATATTTTAAACGGAAGTTTCTGGAGCACTGGTAAGTGATCAGCCGCGTCTTAATGCTTCACTACATGGACAGACAGCTCTTTCTTTACTATATCATCTTGTTCAGGCAAATAAAATGCAAGAGGCCACAATAACATATAAATCCAGGTGTCTGCCAGGTTTATGCGAATCGTTTTTTCAACAGAACTAAAAAAGAGCTGGAATGGTATCAGACACAGTTGTGTATGCAGTCATTGTAAGTTCTTTTTAAAAATAGATTGGGCAGGCATATTTCAATTCCGTGTATTATTTTAACACTCGTCCCCACATTGGCGTAATAACCCTCGGGTTCTTGTGGATGATCATATAGACGTAGACATAGACATAGACAATGTAATCAACTGGTATTTGTGTTTTTGGCGCCGTAGATTTGTATAGCCAGTATGGAGCACGACTCGTCACCAACCCCACACAATTCAGGGACTAACCTGTGACACAAACACATTTTCATATATTTTTATTTAAATGGTGGCGTAATACGTAATCTTAATATATATAATATCGTCCCCTTTAACATTATGCAGTCAGTGGTTATTCAACCACGCTGCCTTCACTGTGACGCGACTGAGAGTGGCCCCGTTCTTGAAAGGATAATATCCACAACGCCATGAATAATAAATAGCTACAGCAACAATACACCTTTTGTCGGATCCGATATTAGCTAAAGAAATCTGTTTAAATGCCTGCCATAAATGGTAGTACAATTGGCTTTCTGTTATAGTGCAAAATATATTATATTACGGTGTAGTTTTACTTAGGGCAAGGTGTCCTGGTGGATATTGTCGAGTGGTGTTGAACGGGGTAATTGCATAGAATTATGTAACAAATCGTTTTCGTTAAGCCACATTTTTAATTTCTTGAAATTGTGCCGAAATGTTCCTCGTACCAACCTTAACTTGTGTAAGAATAAACGTTGACGAAGACTAAATTAGTCTTAACGTGATTGAATGAATGAACTGTTGAACGAACGAAAACGTATGGTTTTAAAAGACATATATCTGAAGAAATAATTCCGTGAATAAAAAAATGTATTCCTTGCTAGATATATATTTTCATTTTCATTTACACGACACAAGGCAAATCACTGTTGCCGATATTTTTTGAAGACACACCTCAATCGCACCATGAATTTGATACTTTGATTCGTTAAAGCAACTGACGCAACGTACTTCACTTTCATCACTCACGCCAACCATTCTTTTCCTGTCTCATTTCCGGTCATACGTCGCGGTCCATCTACAGTAATTCCCCAAGTAATGCAACATTTTGGCAAATCTGTATTTATTTTATCAGTGAACTCCAGAAGCAGTGTTGTTCCTACATAGTTCAGCTGCAACTATCGATTCACTGTTGGTTGATCACTTAGCGTGCTGCTCTCCTCTTCTAAACTAAGCTTAATCGCGTAAGGCTGATGATCGGCGATTCATAAATCTATATAAACTTACGTCAATCTACAATCACCGCTACACCAACTAGGCCTAGCACTGTGACGTAAACATCTCATGAGATAACAACTGTGTGCAGTAAATTAGAAAACTCCATGGCCGCTCAAATACATAATGTCAACCAATATGACCTCTAAAATGCAAAATGTCAATCAATATATCAATTGTTTTTGTTCTTCATTTTTAGATGAAATAAAAAAGAATTGATTGATTGTTTTTGGCAATAAATGATCAAAAAACAAGCGTTAATACGGCATATTGTTTTATACACGCACGGTCCAGACACATATGCGATTATTTCACCATATGTGATTAATGCACCATATGCATTTGGCTTCTATTTAATCACTCACAACATCCATTATTTCCACCAGTGGTGAACGAAGTCTTGCAAGCGCATCTACTACCAAGTTAACATTCATAGATGTGGAGTCCTAATGATTTCTCTGCATTCTTTTAGGTTCATGTAACTGTATCCTCTCGCGCGGTAGTTGGCATAATTGACTGAGCCTCGTCACGGATGCTTCTGTAGTTGCACATGAGAGCTGTAGTCTACAGTAGGTTGCACATTTACTCCCTGTGATCGTTTACGTCCCCTGCATAGACACAAGGCAGAAGGGACCATCCCTTGTGATGTCTATCCCGAAAGACCATGTTCCGAAACGGCAGCAGGAGGTATCTAACACCGCGCCCTAGACCCACAGTCCAGTGCATTACCACTTTGCAACCGCACCCCCTCGACCGACAGTCTAGTTCACTACCACTTTGCCACCGCACCCCTCGACCGACAGTCCGATGCACTACCAGTTTGCCACCACCCCCTCGACCGACAGTCCGATGTACTACCACTTTGCCACCGCACCCCTCGACCGACAGTCCGATGCACTACCACTTTGCCACCACCCCCTCGACCGACAGTCCGATGCACTACCACTTTGCCACTGCACCCCTCGACCGACAGTCCGATGCACTACCACTTTGCCACCGTACCCCCTCGACCGACAGTCCGATGCACTATCACTTTGCCATCACCCCCTCACTAATTATTGTATGTAAAATATGTATTTCTATTTCCACAAAAACTATGTTACTCATCCATCTCTGCAAGAGACACTGGATACACTTTGTATTCAGTGATATATATATATATATATATATATATATATATATATATATATATATATATATATATATCTGCCTACTATCAAATTAACACACACAATATATATATATATATATATATATATATATATATATATATATATATATATATTGTGTGTGTTAATTTGATAGTAGGCAGATGTCGTCTGCAAAATCTAGATCATCCAACTGTTTAGAGAATGTCCACTGGATGCCATTTTTGACCCTGTTTAACAGTCTCTCTCACTATCCAGTCTATCACCATGATAAAAATTAATGGTGATAGGATGCACCCCTGTTTTACACCAGTCTTTACTTCAGATGTCTCAGACAGTTTTCCATTATGGATAACTTGGTAGTCGGAGTGTTCGTACATCTGCTGGATTAGTGTCACAAACTTTGCTGGTATTCCATAATGATGCATCAGCATCCAGATAACGTCTCTGTCTACATTATCAAAAGCTTTCTCGAAGTCTATGAAATTAATATATAGGGGTGACTGCCATTCAATTGATTGTTCTATGATTATTCTCAGCGTAGCAATATGGTTAGTGCATGATTTGTTTTTCCGAAAACCAGCTTGTTCTTCACGTAACGTTTCATCCAGTGCTCCTTTCATTCTGTCCAATGGTATGTTTGTGAAGACTTTACTTGGTACTGACAAGAGTGTGATTCCTCTCCAGTTCCTGCACATTCCCAAGTCACGTTTCTTTGGCAGTTTTGTCAGGTATCCATTTTCCATTCTGTTGGGACTTTCTCTTGTTCCCAGATCTTTAAGAATAGATGCAACATATCTGTTGTTGTTATCGGGTCTGCTTTCAGAGCCTCTGGTGGTATGCCGTCTGGTCCTGGTGTCTTTCCGTCCTTTAATATCTCTACTTATTTCAGACTTCGAATGTGGATTTGTGTTAATACTTAATAACATTTCTGCTATTGGTATGTCTGGTCTTTCTGCTGGTGGGTCTCTGTTGAAGATTTCTTTGAAGTGTTCTTCCCATATTGAACTTTGTTCCGCTTCCTTGTTTATGGTTCTTCCTTCCTTGTCTTTCACTGGTTTTGAAAGATTTCTTCTTTTCCCCGCTAGTGTTTTTGTTATATCATAGAGTTCCTTCATGTCTTTCTGTGCGCTGCCATTTCAGCTTGTGTTGCTAGGTCATTGATATAGTTTTGTTTGTCTTTTCTTGCGCTCTTCTTTACTGCTTTGTTTAATTGCCAGTATTTTTCTTGGTGTTCTTGTTTCTCTTCCACTGTCTTGCAGCGATTGACCATTTGTTTAATTTGTTTCCTTTCTTTGATCAGCGTCCATGTTGTTGATAGCCACACCTTATGTTTTATCCCTCTTTTGCCTAGCACTTCTTTGCACGCTTCTTTCCAGGTTTCTTGTAGTGTGTCTCAGACAATGTCTATGGAGTCCTTTGTTGTTGTGGTCTATTTGCTGAATCTGCGTATTTCTTCAGCTTTATCCTCACAGTTCCTAGTAGTAGGTGGTAGTCTGATGTCTTTGAGCATCGTTTTGTGTGTGAAGACGCTTCCACCAATAACTAAGTCTTTAGAAAGTCTGCAAACAGTTCAAATGCATGCTTTCCCATTATTTCGTCCCTGCCTGTGTTGTCTGAACCCACTTTTGCATTTCTGTCCCCCAGTAGGATTTTTATGTCTCTCCTTGGTGTTTAATCTAGCACATTTTGTAGTCTATTGTAGAATTCTTCTTTTCCTTCTTCGTTTTCACCGTTTGTTGGGGCATAGCACTGGATCATGCAATTGACTTGAATCTTGCTGTAATGATTCTTGGTGACACAGGGTTTCACTCCATGCAGGCTTTCATGGCACTTTGTGTTGTCATTATTGCCACGCCGTGTATGTGTGTGTGTGTGTGTGTGTGTGTGTGTGTGTGTGTGTGTGTGTGTGCGTGCGTGCGTGCGTGCGTGCGTGCGTGCGTGCGTGCGTGCGTGCGTGCGTGCTTGTGTGCGTGCGTGCGTGCGTGCGTGCCTGCCTGCCTGCCTGCGTGCGTGCGTGCGTGCGTGCGTGCGTGCGTGCGTGCGTGCGTGCGTGTGTGTGTGTGTCTCCATGGTCTTCACCTTCGTATCCTGTGTATATTATGTGTTCTCCTGTAGCAAGCTTAGTTTGTCAGTTCATCAGGTCGCGTCATGTAGCACTCCAAGAAGGCATCATCTTGGGTTGTTGAGTTAGTTGAATAGTATATCGTTTCAGTTTATGTAATCACCTTTACCCCTGGATGGGAGAATGGGGTTTTCTGTCAGGTTTACTTGCATATAATAAAGCATTTCCCTTATTCCAAAACATATAATGAGAGAAAAAAATAAGCCACGGATTACCCAAGATTTTAGGAACAAAACAAAACTTATACAAATATTACTTGAAAAAAACGACTCTTCAATTAAACAAATTATGCAAAAATATAGAAACAAATTAAATTATTTTATCAGCATACCAGAAGATCCACTATCAACAGGAATTCTGCAAGAAAAAGGGAAATTTACACACAAAAACTTGGCAACACATTCATGTAATGATGAGTAAATCAACACAAAATAAAAAGTTTAAGTATTTTATGAATTTAGGCATCGAATTAGCTTAAAGATGCTAATTATACCAATGAATCATTATGACTATCTGCATGGAGTATATAAACACTCTACGTTCCTGACGCCAGCAACTACAGATGAAATACGGAAAATTATTGAGCACCTCAAAAATTCTAGTCCAGAATGGGATGGCATAAAACCGAACATCATTAAACACGTTTATTCCAGTTTGCTTGAGCCGCTGTGCCATATTGTAAACTTAGCGTTTCACAAAGGATATGTCCCAGATCAGCCAAAAATTGCCAATATAGTTCCCATTTTCAAGAATGGTGATGCTGCTTCTATGTTTCTAATATTTTCGAAAGACTAATATTTAATAGATGAACTAAATATATTATAAAAGATAACACACTGTCTAATTTCCAACTTGGATTTAAAACAAGTTATTCTACTGACATGGCTATATCAATATATATTAATCGATAAAATAACTATGATGTATGGAACGTCTTTTATTCATCATTCATGACCACATGTACACTGCACCTGAACTAAACAGCATTGCACTTCGACCTCCGACGACCAGGGAGCATCTCAATAGTCCACAATAATCATTGCAATTGATAATAAAAAAATGTAATTGGAATGTTTTTGGATTTTTGCTACATCCTTCTTTACAGTTAACCAAAACATTATATTAAGAAAATAGGCACACAGTGGAATCAGAGGAAATATGCATCAGTTCATTACAAGCTATTGAAGTAATATACTACAAAGAGTTACATTTAATGGAATTTATTCTTTTCTTAAGAACATATATACATATATGTATATATGTATGTATGTATATATATATATATATACATACATACATATATACATATATGTATATATATATATATATATATATATATATATATATATATATATATATATATATATATATATATATATATATATATATATATATATATACATATATGTATATATGTATGTATGTATATATATATATATATATATATATATATATATATATATATATATATATATATATATATATATATATATATATATATATATATATATATATATATATATATATATATATATATATATATATATATATACATATTTTTTTATTTTTATGTATATATATATATATATATATATATATAAACGGCTTATGTGCTGAATTTGATATAACTTTTCCTAATATGTTTGCAGATGATACAAGTATTTTTATTCAAGGCAAAAATCTGTATAAGAAAAGGAAGACTTAAATTGGGAAACAAAAACTTTATCCACCTGGTTGAAAATCAATAAACTCTCATTGAATATCTCTATATTAATCAATAAAATAACAGTAATGTATGGAACGTTTTATATTCATCAATCATGACCACATGTACACTGCACCGGAACTAGACAGCATTGCACTTCGACCTCCTTTTTGGATTTTTGCTCCATCAACCTACTTGTCCTAAATTCACATACTGCAGAAAATAGCATTATGCATAATTAGTCATATGGGATTTGTTAATCACACACAACCTTTATTTAAAATTATGAATATTTTCCAGATAAATAAATGGCTATGTGTTTATTTTTGCTCAAACACAATAGGGGAATATTTTCCCGACATATTGAATTACACGTTTACATTATATCCTCACATAATTATAAAACAAAGACAGGAAGTAACTTACAAAATACCATACTGCAAAACCAATATCAGGCAACTTACATTCGTATATGTTGGGCCCATAATTTGGAATACTTTTATAATACAACATTTTCTTCAAGATAGTATTTCTACTCATATATTTAAAAAGAGAGTTAAATATTTGGTCATGTGTAATGAGAAAACAGTTATTTATATGTATGAAATACTTGACTTGACCAGTTATTGCGATACAAGTAAATCATGCTTTATATTAATGGTTTATGTCCTCAACTATTGCATACCTGTATTTTTATTATCACTATTATTATTATTATTATTATTAACCAATTTCGAAATATTTTAATTTAGTACTTATGCCCATGGTACATATATATCATACTGTATTATTTGGTGCACTGTTATTTTAATAATGGCATATGTGCTCAACTATTGCATACCTGCATTATTATGATTATTATAATTGTTATTTCGAAATATTTTAATTTAGTACTAATGCTTATTGCATACTTATATTATATTACATTGTGCACTGCTATCAAGAGCTGCAGGGATCACACTGTTATTTTTGTATCTTTAAGTTGCTTACTTTATATTCTTTAATCTTTTATCTGCCCACAAATGTGTCATGAATTGATTGAATAACAAACATGAAAATATTATTATTTTCTATTGTGAGTAATACTTTACATGTATGGTGTATGTATATATGTATATCTAATTGTATTTCATTTGAGACAATAAATATTATTATTATTATTATTACTATTAAGGAAAAACCCTAACAGAGATAGCACATTATGGACATAGTTGCTCCGAAACAGCTCAGCTCAATGCCAAAGTTGATTGAAACAATCAAACATGTGTGGGTCTTTGATATAGCAAGCGTCTATTGTGAAAAGCTTACTTCGAGCACATCAAGATGCATCGACTCATTCATCAGTAACAAAGATTACGGCTGCAAATACTGATGCACCATGTTTATTGTTTCTACACGTGTCTGTGTTTACTCTACAAAGTCTATGAGACCTAACACGATACTGTTTTATAAGCGCACTCGTCGTGTTTCTGAATAAAACAGTGTGGTCATATTGCAATGAGCAGAATATAGGCATGGATTGAGCAGATCATTATGCCAGGGATAATGTTACCATTAATGGGCGGCACAGCTCAGGAGTATCACCAGCTACGTATAGATAAAGCAGTTGGTTTCGATGATATGTAGGGATGCTTTGTTAGCAAAGCAAATGAACTCCATTTACCAGAATGGGCACAGCGGTCGTAAGATCTGCGACGAAACGTAGTATTACCACATACGCAAGGAGACTTTTAGAGAAGTTTCAAAGGAGGCACTGGATCAATGTTAAAACGAAATCAGCAAACATAGACATTTGCGAAGTTGTGTTCAATTCGTATACTTAAATGCCAGAATCTTGGTAAATAAAAAGCAAACTACCAGGGTAGACCCTCGTGCAATAAATATTACCGAATCATGAGAGATATACATAGCAGAAGCCGAATTGGGATTGACAGGTTGTGTAAGGTTTAACCAGGACAACATGGGAAGGGGAGGAAGTGGAGTGTTTTATATAATGAAGAACATATTCAAGTTTACGAAATAAAATCGGAAAGGAAGCAGATTGCTAGGAAGTAATTTGGTGCAGTATTGTTACCGGGAACTGAACAATAGCAATGTTATTCGTTTATTGTAATTCACACGTATACGACAAGATAAAACATACAAAACGACGAGTGTAACATGAGTAAGGGAGTTTGTTATAATGGATATTGCAACGACGGACAAATCCCATTTAAAATCAATCATGATAAAAGAAACCTCTTCTCGTGACCTTATCCATCCATCCATCCATCCATCCATCCATCCATCCATCCATCCATCCACTCATTCAGTCCATTCATTCATTAATTCATTAATTCATCTATCCATCTATTAATTAATTAATTCATTCATCCTTCCATTCACTAATTCATTCATTCATTCATCCATCCATCCATCCATCCATCCATTCATCCACCCATCTTTCATGTTTCTGCCGTCCTCTAGAATCTTTGCCATACACCGTACCTTCTCACATAAAACGTTCTAGTTAATATAAACCCTTCTTCTTCCTTGCAGTATGGTCATACGAGTCTATACTCCTCTCCACATTCTTCTCAAGAGTAGACACCTGTTTCATATTTAATTTTAACCGCTTCAACTTTGTCCTTTCGAAAGTACCAGGTATTTCCACACTGTAGCGAATTCTACCTTCGCTATCGTAGTTTATTGCACATACAAATTTAATCCAGATCGTTCACTAGCTCATTTAACCTTCTGCACTAAATATGTAAGTTCCTGTTGACTTCTTGCCAGTAAGACAACATCGTCAGCGCATCGTATATTATTGTTATGCACACCACTAATAGCCACCTCACCCTCGTGGTCGCTAGTGCTTGTCTCATTATATGTTCGGTATAAATGTTGAACTTATTCTATTCACCGTGGCTTTGTAATAAAACTATTAGACTTTGCAGCTGTTTATAATGATGTGAATCATTATGTTCGGGTTATGTTACCAACGTTTCTACACCACACAATTTACCACAATGGCGGACCCAGGAGAGTTTGTCTGAGTTCTTTCAAATAACGGATTAATTTGGAATCCGGCTTGGTTAGTTCCGAAACCCAATATATGCCTCTGACATTTTCCCTGCGTGAAAAAATGTTCTGCAGCACATGTGAACACAAACAACCAGAGCATACATGGTGTTCTTCAACATAAAAAGATGTCATCGCACACCATCTGGCTAAATCAGGGATCCAACGATGTATGCCAAAAAAATTGCCAAACGTCTAAAGAAGCTCATCCTGTTGAGCTATTTTCGTTAAACAAAAACAGTCGCAGCGACAGCGGAAACACCAGACATAGAAACGAGACAGCGTTAGCTTACAGGGGACGTATGGCCATTAGTGTCTTTCGTTGCCCGACACACGGCGGAATTGTCTCACTAAACTACAGATGCTTGAATAGGAGGCGCAATGAGGGAGCTTTTACAGCACTGCTGCTGTAAAAGCTCATCCACTAAAGTGCGGTGATTCGTAAAGAAAAGGACAAATCACTTAGAATTTGATAGACGCGTTAATATCAATAAAGCATCCGTTTCCAGTGTAGACGGCGGCTGTACCTAGAAGCCCGTCTCACACAACCTCGCAAAAAAGATATTCTCACGGACGCTGTTTGGAATTTAAAACGACGCTTTTTTGGATTCTTATTCAAACGTACACTTGCAATTTTTTACTCCAATTTTAAAAAACCTCACTTTTTTTGGGTCGAATACGACTCCGTTGTAAGATATCAGGAATATGCTAAACGCACACCTTTTCATAAAATGAAACTGCAGGACAACTTTATTTATCATACAATATGACGTCATGAAGGTATCACTTTTATAATTTCGGTAAATGGCCTATTTGGTTTTGTGAATACACATGCTAATTTGAATATTACCCAATAATACGTAACATATACAACTTCGAGAATTCTACCGGGTAAAACGCTTCTATTTTTAAGTAATGTCGCAATGTAACACGTCAGATTAGAAGGAATCCGAGTGCAATATTTGTGTACAAAACTGAACTGCATCGTACAAACAGAAAAACATCGACATAATAATGACGTTATGCCAAACAATAATAAAGTACATGCTGGCAAATTCGACTTACCAGCCGCAGACAGATCGTTTCCTGAACAGACGTACACGATTCAACAGCTGCACTAAAGTGACAACCGTTTGCAGTGTCCCTTGGCTTCTGATACGCAACATCGCCACTTGAAATTACAAAATTACGCAGCGCCACCTGGCGTGTGGGAAATATTGACACCTGGACGCCTTTCATGTGACAGCTACGCGTCGTCACAACGTGTAAGTTGGTCGTCCGTGTCACAGGTCACATATTCCGCCAGTTTGCGACATCGACTCGGCGGAAAATCATGATCTATGACACTTCATGCGCTAACGTCTTCCCCTGCAGCTCGCTGTCGACAATAGACGCTCAGAGGCGATACATGTCCTCGGCCTTGTCGCGGCCGCTGTCTCAGCTGCGAGCTGCCGCGGTAGGCGGTCAGTCTTCGGTGTGGCCATTTCGTGATCGTTTCAAGTGTCGTGTGGCGAGACGCGACAAACAGATACAAGGATGTCACGGAAATGTTCATGACAGCGGTGGAACGTTTTGAATGGCTGGCCAAACACGCACAAATACTGAAATGTAAAACTCGCGTTAAGGTATTGAATAAACCAAACGCCAAGTATAGCCTATCCTTGCATGTAGAATAGAACAGTGGGCAGCTTCGTAAGGACATATTCACCTAAGTCTACTTGTTAGTATGGCAAGAGTGTTTTACTTGTTTTTCTCTCACGCGTTTTGTGTTTCGCATAACTTGGAAATTGAAGCGTTTGCTTTCATCCCACAAACATCAAGATAAAAATCGTTGGTATTTGTTGCGTGGAATGTTGAGAAAATCCGATGTCCGATTAAAGTAATCACTGTCTGAGTTTTTGTTCATGGCCGACCCGTTAGTAGTGGCCAGCTTCAGTCTCGTGAGACAATGCTTGTCTTAGCTTACTTCATGTCGGGAGATTGCCAGCATGACGCCTACCACGACTGATCTCCTGGTGGAACCGCCATTAAGACTGGGTCGCCTTTTAGATCGGAGATAGATCTGTAGAAGATCAATACCATAGTCTTTCAGATCTCTTTTGATTACATCTGTGTGTCTCAATTTAGGTCAGCCTACTGGGCGTTTGCCTCCAGTGAACTCCCCACAGAGGATGAATTCGGGAGGCGATCACTAGACATCCGCTCTACGTGCCTAAGCCATCGTATTCGTCTCTGTTTGAGAACGAAGCTCTGTGGGGTGGACTTAATTGCAGCGTTTCAGAATCTCCAAATCGGTGACTTAGCCTTGCGATTTCACGCCAAGAATCATACGCGGACGCGTTATAAGGACGGACAAGATGTCACGTGTTATACGACTTGGATGACATGACAAATGACATTTTTTATTTCATCCACACAGACTGTATACTATAAAATAAAATAAAAATATTATTAATTTCACCCTAACCTTCGCGGTAAGTTCCCGAACGTATGGCAGTCGGGTTGCTGTGACACTAAGCTACAAATGCGTGTGTGTGTGATTAGTAAGTGCAAAGCTCACACCTAGTTGGTTTTATGAGAAACACATACCCTGGGATATTAGGTCCGGAATCTAGGACACTATGACTAGGGCACTACCTAGGAAACTACCTATGCCAAAATAGGAGGCAGAGGTGATAAATGGGGAGACGGGGTGGCAGGGGTCTCAACCTCCCACATCCAACCTGTTTGTGAGGCCAATTTCCAACCTCCCATCATTTTTAAGAGACTACCTCCCACCTATTTAGGACCAACCTCCCACCTACTTAGGACCAACCTCCCACCTATTTAGGACCAACCTCCCACCTAGTTAGGATCAACCTCCACCTACTTAGGACCAACCTCCCACCTACTTAGGACCAACCTCCCACCTAGTTAGGACCAACCTCCCACCTAGTTAGGACCATCCTCCCACCTACTTAGGACCAACATCCCAACTATTTAGGACCAACCTCCCACATATTTAGGACCAACCTCACACCTATTTAGGAGCAACCTCCCACTCACTTAGGACCAACCTCCCACCTAGATAGGACCAACCTCCCATCTAGTTAGGACCAACTTCCCACCTAGTTAGGACCAACCTCCCACCTACTTAGGACCAACCTCCCACCTAGTTAGGACCAACCTCCCACCTAGTTAGGACCATCCTCCCACCTACTTAGGAACAACATCCCAACTATTTAGGACCAACCTCCCACATATTTAGGACCAACCTCACACCTATTTAGGAGCAACCTCCCACTCACTTAGGACCAACCTCCCACCTAGATAGGACCAACCTCCCACCTAGTTAGGACCAACTTCCCACCTAGTTAGGACCAACCTCCCACCTACTTAGGACCAACCTCCCACCTACTTAGGACCAACCTCCCACCTAGTTAGGACCAACCTCCCACCTAGTTATGATCAACCTCCACCTACTTAGGACCAACCTCCCACCTACTTAGGACCAATCTCACACTTACTTAGGACCAACCTCCCACCTACTTAGGACCAACCTCATACCTAGTTAGGACCAACCTCCCACCTACTTAGGACCAACCTCCCACCTACTTAGGACCAACCTCCCACCTACTTAGGACCAACCTCCCACCTACTTAAGACCAATCTCCCACCTACTTAGGACCAACCTCCCACCTAGTTAGGACCAACCTCCCACCTAGTTATGATCAACCTCCACCTACTTAGGACCAACCTCCCACCTACTTAGGACCAATCTCACACTTACTTAGGACCAACCTCCCACCTACTTAGGACCAACCTCATACCTAGTTAGGACCAACCTCCCACCTACTTAGGACCAACCTCCCACCTACTTAGGACCAACCTCCCACCTACTTAGGACCAACCTCCCACCTACTTAAGACCAATCTCCCACCTACTTAGGACCAACCTCCCACCTACTTAGGACCAACCTCCCACCTACTTAGGACCAACCTCCCACCTAGTTAGGACCAACCTCCCACCTACTTAGGACCAACCTCCCACCTAGTTAGGACCAACCTCCCACCTAGTCAGGACCATCCTCCCACCTACTTAGGACCAACATCCCAACTATTTAGGACCAACTTCCCACATATTTAGGACCAACCTCACACCTATTTAGGAGCAACCTCCCACCTAGTTAGGACCAACCTCCCACCTAGTTATGATCAACCTCCACCTACTTAGGACCAACCTCCCACCTACTTAGGACCAATCTCCCACTTACTTAGGACCAACCTCCCACCTACTTAGGACCAACCTCATACCTAGTTAGGACCAACCTCCCACATAGTTAGGATAAACCTCCCACCTAGTTAGGACCAACCCCCACCTACTTAGGACCAACCTCCCACCTACTTAAGACCAATCTCCCACCTACTTAGGACCAACCTCCCACCTACTTAGGACCAACCCCCACCTAGTTAGGACCACCTACTTAGGACCAACCTCCCACCTAGTTAGGACCACCCTCCCACCTGCATAGGACCAACCTCCCACCTAGTTAGGACCAACCTCCCACCTAGTTAGGGCCTACCTCCCACCTACTTAGGACCAACCTCCCACCTACTTAGGACCAACCTCCCACTTACTTAGGACCAACCTCCCACCTTCTACTTCCTGCCACAAACCATCTATGAGATGTTCTGTTGTTCGCGGATTGTATCACACTCGGTAAGACCATTTTGATCGTATCCCCACTTCAGTAAGGCGGCGATTAAAGAGTCCAATAGGACCACAACATATATAATGTCGACCAGATATATTAATGTTGGGTGCACAGCATATATTAAACACTATGTTTTATTAACCGACACGGATCCGAAGCTCCTTGTCATATCGTCCTCAGTACTTCACGTCGGTCATTGTGCATGAGTGCACATTGACCCTCCCGTAACTGCCTCAAATATCACAGAGCCTAGAGGTGCAGCTTGAACGGTCAACTGCTTGAGGAGGAGAACCGCATTATACGTCACATGTCACTTCATCCCTTGACCGGGGTGATCGTTGAGATGACATTTCCACGGAGATTCTACGCCAGCTGGGTATGTCTTCTGTTGTGCGTCGCAGGACCGATTGGTCCATCCCGTTATAATGTTCACCCAATTTGTCTTCTGGCGAACCTGTCTTCCTTTGTCCTCCAGAGTGCTTGCGTTCTTTCACCGTTGACAACAAGGGCTCTTGCTTTCCAGCGAGAGAGTCCACCTGCTATCTCACACATTCGTTTGTTTTCTCCGCGTGAGCAGCTAAACCAACGAGTGACTAATCACGACGGTTGTAAAAACAATTTCATAGTGTATTGAGACAGCTGATAAATTGAAGCATAGCCACTTATTACAATGCATAATTAAGTGGTTCAATTAGCTCTGCACTACATTCCCGGAAAGCATAATTCATGGTGCTTTATTATCCAGTTACAGAAATCATCAATCTGATCGCGCCCATGTTAAACTTTGATTATTCGATCATCTTGCCTCTCTAGTATTAATACAATCGTGTCTCAAATTACCTGTTTCGGAGTTGAGCTAATCAAACGATATCACTCCTGCGTGCAGCGATAACTTATATATCGTTTCGTTCACTGTAAATCACGTCTTGACACGCGCCTCACTGCATATATCGCTTGTCAGTCCTGATATGGTAGAGCTAATAATCATGTTATGGTTACATTTTTCAATTTGCATGTCCTGTTCAGGACGTCGCTGCCCAAATATCTTTGCCAAATCGATTACTATACCCAGCTCCTCTACCATCGGATGTTACTGTTCCGAAGACACATGTGATGTCTGTCTCCCACCCTTTGTTGTCGCTCGCTTCTGCTTCGTTTCCTTGCCACTATTCCTTCCAATATTGTCATGGGTACTTTTCCTTGCCACTATTCCTTCCAAAATTGACATGGGTACTTTTCCTTGCCACTATTACTTCCAATATTGTCATGGGTACTTTTCCTTGCCACTATTCCTTCCAATATTGTCATGGGTACTTTGCCTTGCCACTATTACTTCCAATATTGTCATGGGTACTTTTCCTTGCCACTATTACTTCCAATATTGTCATGGGTACTTTTCCTTGCCACTATTACTTCCAATATTGTCATGGGTACTTTTCCTTGCCACTATTACTTCCAATATTGTCATGGGTACGATGTTATGCTATGGTGGTCATAGCGTCACCAATTATTATTTTTCCAACAATATATTAATGTATATCTAAACATTTGTATGGTATCCAGTTATTAAGTTTTGGGACAACGGTTTGAAGGTTTATCTAAGCACGTCTGTGCCACCAGATAAACACTTCTTAATTACAGGAGAAACATATGGAAGTAATTAGCGAGTTCACAAAGCTAGTAAATAATAAGGGAAGGAGAATGGGTTGTACCCGTTATCAACTTCTGTTTCTGTTAGACTAAAATATATGAAAGTGGCAGACTTGTTTGTGAGTCACAAACTGGCAGGTGACGTTAAATCTCACATCAATGACCTCCAAGTTCCAATGAAGTCTCGAATCATCTCTCTGAATTTCAAGTCAAGTCACTAACGTTCACCGTTCCAGTCACAAGTCAAGTCGTACTCAAACACATGACGATTACAAGTTTTTATCTAGTGAACTATCAATGATAAGCACGTCAATGTATTAATGATATTATTTATTACGAGTATGGGTAATACGATAAATATAAAACGCATGTATTATTAACAATCTAGGTTACAGTCATTATCATGGTGACGAAATGGTGTTAGTTTGTTTCAAAATGGTAATGATAGTAAACCTTGTTTAAATTCATGTTGCTAACAACTGGCTTGTGCAATTACGTTTCAACAACACTCTGTAATCACAATCAGACAGCAGACCGGAGTGATTGTTGTTGAGTGATTACACTTCAGAAAGATCAGAACCGAGAACATATTATCTTAAATGTGAGCTCGGATTGAAAGCATAATTAAGCCGCCACGGCTAAACAACAAACCTGTTGGCAAGTCATCAACTGGCAAGTCAAGTCAAGTCTCAAGTCGTTGACCTGCAAGTCAAGTCAAGTCTCAAGTCAATGACATCCAAGTCCAAGTCAAATTTCAAGTCAATAACCTCCAAATCCAAGTCAAGTCTCCAGTCATCTATTTCAATTCCATGTCAAGTCAATATGTGCAACTCGAGTTCTACACAAGTCAACCTCGGTGACTCGAGTCAACACATCTGATCGGTACCACTGTTATTGCAACTTTCGTGCGCTTTTGGGTCTCAGAAGAATTTGTGGAGATAAATCTATGACGATTATTTAATAATGCAGCAGAGGATGGCGACAGAGATTGAGACAGAGGGTGGCGACAGAGATTGAGACAGAGGATGGCTACAGAGATTGAGACAGAGGATGGCGACAGAGATTGAGACAGAGGATGACGACAGAGATTGAGACAGAGGATGCATTATTTCAAATAGAAGCGCAGGGGTTACTTAGAGATGCCTCAAGCAGGACAAGAGGTCACTAGTACACACAAACCAGTAACACAAACGAAAACATTTCTGAAGCTGGGTATAAATGCGTGTGTTTAAATGCAAGGAGCATAGTAAATGAGAAAAACCAATTAAACATTGTGGCAGAAGATATTGACCCTCGCATAATTGAAATAACGGAATCACGGGCCAACAAAAAAGATGCTGAATTAGGACTGGCAGGATACGTAATGTTTAGAAAGGAGGGGGACTATTTTTTATATATTAAAGACTCTATTCAGGCTTAAGGAATAAAATTAGAAAGGGAAGCTGATTGCGATGAAGCTGTTTGGTGCAGTGTAAGAAAAAAACTATTGTATTAGTTTACAGAAGTCCAAACATAAATGAAGGGATAAAAAAACACAAAACGATATAAAGGAACTGAGGAAACGGGAATGTATCATAATCGAGATTTTAACCACGAACACATACAATGGAAATCTCTAGAGAGTACAGGGGGTGAGGATCAACAGTGGATATTTTAATTCAGGATGACTTCCTTGCTCAACACGTGCTAGAACCAACCAGAAGAGAGAATGTATTATATAACGAATTAGTGGACATTGCCAAAATATATGAACCATTGGGTAACATTGATAATAATCGAATACATTTTGACATCAAAGTAAAATCGGAAAGTAAAAATAAAAATAAACTTGAAAAAAAACAAGGAAAACGGTCTAGAAAGAAACATTTGTCAAAAGAAGCTATTCGAAAAATAGCATAAAAGCAAACTATGTGAATGGTTTATAGGCATAGCAGAAAGGATGACGACTACACAAATTACAAAGAGGCACTTAATGCAGCTACGACTAAAATTAGACAATCTGAAAGAAGTTGTGAAAAAAATCACCATGTAACATAAAAAAGACAGCAAGAGTTTGCATCCATAAGTCAGGAGTAAACAAAACGTACGAGACAAGGTTGGACCATTAAAAGACACTGCTGGAAATATAATATCACAAGGTTGTTTCATGGCGGAAGACCTAAATGGATACTTCAGTTCGGTGTTTACCAGAGAGGATATTAGTTCATTACCAGTTCCAGGTGCTATTCGAAAAATAGCATACGCAAACTATGTGAAGGGTTTATACGCGTACCAGAAAGGATGAAGACTACACCAATTACAAAGAGGCACTTAGTGCAGCTATGACTGAAATTAAACAATCTAAAAGAAACTATTAGCAAAAATTAACATGTAACATAAAAAATTACAACAAGAGGTTTTTACGCATATCTCAGGAGTAAACAGAACGTACGAAGCAAGTTTGAACCACTAGAAGACAGTGCTGGAAAAATAATATCACAATAATATAATTTTTAATGGCGGAAGACCTAAATGGTTACTTCAATTCAATGTTTACCAGAGAGGATACTAGTTAATTACCAGAGTTCCAGATGCTAAATTTCATGAGGCTAAATCGGAATATTTAGATTAGTTAATTGTAACTCCAGAAATGGTAGCTAAGAAAATAAAGATTTAACAAGAGATTTAACAAGATTGCCATCCCAAACAACAAGTTCCAGATGGCAAGCGGACAAGGAAGCTATTGGCTTATCGAGAGTCCCAACAATTTTCTCAAGGCAATGATGAATAATAAATCACCTGGAGTCGATGGACTTCCTCCAAAACTACTAATGAAAACAGTAGAACAAATTAGTATACCACTTGCATGAGTGTTCAACTTTTCATTAAAAGAGGGAGTGTTTCTCTTTGAATGGAAAGAAGTAATTTTCATACTATTATTTAAAAAGGGTTCGATAAATAAGTCAGAGAATTACAGACAAGTGAGCTTAACATCAGTGATTTGTAAATGATTAGAAAGTTTAATTAAATGCCATATAGTGGACTTCCTTGTTAGGCATAAATTACTAAATCCATATCAACATGTATTCCTAAAAGCGAGGTAAAAGCCCATGGCATAATCGACTGGATAAAACAATTGCTGACTGACAGAAGACAGAGTGTTGTAGTAGATGGGGAGGCTTCAAACTGGGAATCAGTTTTGAGTGGGGTACCACAAGGATCAGTATTAGGATATTTAATATTCTTAATATATATATATATATATATATATATATATATATATATATATATATATATATATATATATATATATATATATATATATATATATATATATATATAAATGACTTGGACGAAAATATAACAAGCAACGTACTGAAATTTGCGGATGATTCACAATGATGGTGATAAACAACATTTACAAAACGATCTAGACAAATTAGTTAAATGGTCTGAAAAATGGCAGATGTTATTCAATGTTGGGAAATGTAAATGTCTACATACAGGACATGTATCGTGTAAACTATGGGAGATACTATTGTAGGTACTATTTTAAAGTAAAGGACTTAGGAGTAACAACAAGTGCTGATATGAAAGTTTCAGAGCAGTAAGATAATCAAATTATTGGGTTGATTAGGAGAAATACAACATACAAGGATACAAGGCTAATTATACCTCTGTATAAAGCAATAGGTATGCCTCGTTTAGAATACTCTATACAAGTGGAGACCGTATCGTAAGAAGGATATACATACGCTTGAACGAATAAGCAGGAGAGCAACTAAAATGATTCCGGAACTGAGAGACCTTAGTTACCAAGAAAGCCTAAAAGAATGTGGTTTAACAACCCTACAGAAAAGGAGGTTAAGAGGAGATCAAACTGATATTATAAGATATTGATTGGTTATGAAAATATTGATAGAAATATTTTTGTCGCTCAAGAAAAATAATAGAATTAGAAGACGTGGTGAGGTAACATTAGTAAAAAAAAGATCATTGTAGATTGGATATCAGGAAGAACTCGTTCTCAGGGGACAATAAATGAATGGAACAAATTATCTACAGATTGTGTAACTGCTAACAACGTGAATACGTTTAAAAACAAGGTTGACACATATCTCATGATGGCGAGTTACACATAAATGCAAAATGTTGGAATCGTCCGCTTGCCATCTGGGCCTTTGCCTTGGATGTCAGTGTTGTTAAAACGTGTTAAATCTTGTTAGACATTGCAACAGAGGACGCTAACGGATATTGCAACAGAGGTTGTTGACGGAGATTGCAACAGAGGATGCTGGCGGAAATTGCAACAGAGGATTTTGACAGAGATTGAAACAGCACATGTTGACATAGATTGCAGCAGATGATGTTGGCAGATGTTGCAGCATGTTAACGGAGATTGTAGCAAATTATGCTGACAGATATTGCCGTAAATGATGCGTAAGGTAATTGCAGCAGAATATACTGACAGAGATTTCAGCAGAGGATGTTGACAGAGAGTGTAGCAGATGATGCTGACGGAGAATGCAGCAGTATATGCTGGCATATATATCAGCAGATAATGTTGACAGAGATTGCAGCAGAAGATGCTGACGGAAATTGTTCCTTAGATGGAGCTACCCGGTGTAAGTTGTTACACATGACTTGGGTAGCACAAAATAATGAAGACCAGACTTACTGTATAAAAAACTGAAATGGAGACACTGCAGGAAGACAGCATCAGTCGTGGGAGACGAAACCTTAAATTAAATGTGACATGATGTAGAAAGAAAATGAGGAGGAAAATGAGTTTCCGATTAGAAAGAATTCGGCGTAGATGAATGGGCTGGGGAGTTCTCGAAAAAAACAATAAAGAAACCAGAACAATATCCAATAAAGGCATAAATAGATCATGTATATTGATTTATGCTCTTTGATAATAATACTATCTGGAGATAATGTTTTACATGAAAGGACATAGTGCAGTGCAGTTATGTGATGTTATCAACAACGAATGCACGGATTATTCATCACTGCGCGTACGTGCGTGCGTGTGTGCGTGCGTACGTGCGTGCATATGCGTACGTACGTACGTACGTACGTACGTACGTACGTGAGTGCATGTGTGCGTGTGTGTACAGTGCGTGCGTATGTGCATACGCGCAAATGTGCGTGCGTGCCTGCGTGCGTACGTGCATGCACGTGTCCACTTATTCTAACACATAATTCACATTACCCTAAAACAAATGTGCCATTGTTGATGCTAAGCGATTAGTGATGACTAATTAAAAGTCGTCGTCGTCTTGTTTAAGAGAGATCAAAGCGGTACCTAATGGAGAATGAATTGGCAAAATTAATCATTTGGAAAGTCGGTTCCCCGAAACCATAATAAGAGCTCCCACGGGAACGTTCTTACTGGTAGTCGTTCGCATTGATTTTGCGCAAAACGGTTTCTTTCTGTTTGATCGATGCATGACAGCAAAATGACCACATAATAATGTCACGTAAATCCTTCTGTATTGAAAACGTCTCATCAACCCAGCACCGTCTGTGCAGTCGAGCGGACTCATCGTGTAAAAGCGCTCAATGAGCTGTTCATAACCATACAAATTAATCGCAATATCGAGCTTATGTCCTACCGAGAATCGTGCGTTTAATAAAGCCACAGTTTGACAGCCAAAATCATTACATTTCTAAATTGTGCATCGACGTCCTTGCATTACATAAGATTAACAACAAACGTGAAGCGCTTTTGGAAATAGGTTAATCTCGCAACCGAATGTTCGTAAATTATTATTTCCTTCAAAACGTAATTTGCATCCGAAAATTTTTCATCATTCCGTTGAATGAAGTTAAAAAAACTGGTCAAAAGAAACAAGCTTCAGCCACCGACTCTCAATGAACTCAATTAACTCAAAGAACTCAATGAACTCAAGGAACTCAATGAACTCAAGGAACTCAGTTATCACTGCTATTCTACTACTATGTTTGTTTGCCTTTCTCCCCCTCTATGCACCTACTAAATCCTCACACACACGCACACACACACACACGCACACGCACACGCACACGCACACGCACACGCACACGCACACGCACACGCACACGCACACGCACACGCACACGCACACGCACACGCACACGCACACGCACACGCACACGCACACGCACACGCACACGCACACGCACACGCACACGCACACGCACACGCACACGCACACACACACACACACACACACACAAACACACACACACACACACAAACATGCACGGGCACGGGCACGCGCATGCACACGCGCACGCACACGCGCACTCGCACGCACACGCACACGCACACGCATACGCACACGCACACGCACGCACGCACGCACGCAAACAAACACACACACAAACAAACACACACACACACACACACACACACACACACACACACACACACACATACACGCTCACGCGCACGCGCACTCACACGCACACGCACACGCACACGCACACGCACACGCACACGCACACGCACACGCACACGCACACGCACACTCACACTGATTGCGCTGTAGTAACAAAGTACATATTGATTATGTAAATGCGTCCAGTTACCACGTGCTAGTTATTATGATCATGCACTGGTTAGGGGTGGATTGTAGTAGATGTTAATGCATTGCCATTTTTAAATAATAACCGAACAGCATTTATTTAGCACTAATCCCAACGGTTTACCAATACAGTGTACAATTATAAAATAATCGCTTATTAAAATATTCACTTATTACAATATTCACTAATTAAAATATCCACTCATTAAAATATTCACTTTCAAAATATTCATTATAAAAATGAAATTATCAACATATTTACTTATCAAATTATTCCCTTATCAAAATAATCACTTATTAAAATATTCACTGATCAAAATATTCACTTAACAAAATATTCATTTATAGAAATATTCACTTATCAAAATATCCACTGTTTTATTAAAATATTCACTTATTAAACTATTCATCCGATAACCTTTGAAAATCTGTAAATATGCATACCAAAACATTATTTTATAACAATGCAATTAAACATTGCAAAATACAGAAACGTTGCTGGCCTTTAGTAAGGAAATGTGTGTAATGGTGTTGTTAATCTTTTGAGAAAAAAATATTTTTATAAAACCAGAAACTGAACCAGAAACACCCGAAGAGTTTGCTTATTCTCTTACAGAACCGTATTGTTTTTTCAAGTTTCAAGTCTTTCATTGCGAATGTCAGGTAATACGGCCATGTGTAAACGTAAATATGGTTCGTGTTCTGTGTACCACGTTGCTAAGTATGGACAGCTCTGGACAGCAGATACATATTAACACATTTCATGTGATAACTTTCCTTTCATGTGCGCTGCAAATATAATTGTAAAATCCAATTGCAGCAGCCAGTATAGAAACTATAGAAAAATAATGCACCAAACGTGTCACATGTGCTTTACCGCGTTACCAATCAACTGATGGCAGCGGTGATCAATAGTAATTAAGTTCGTTCTCAAAGGTCATTCAGTGACGTTGGTTGCAATGATACAGAGAGATAATTAGAGAAACACAAGTGATTGATTTGAATGCACCTATCACGCTAGATATATTGACTACACGAATGCATCTCGATCCTAATCTCAGTTTTGTGTTTTCGTTACGCACTGAAAAAATGCTCAAACGTTAAGTAAATTATATCACAACGAACAATCAATTTATTGATTAACTCAATTACTGCGCAATGGTGACACGTCGGTAATACCTTATTCGTCTTACGATATCTGGACCATGAAGTTCATACGGCTTCGTTACCATTTAGCATAGCTTAGCATTAAACGACGACACGCGGTGCTTTATATGCGTGGTGTCACTGCGGTGATTGACTTAATCACGTAGATCCAAATGTTCGCGAATTTGGATTCAAGCCTGTGAATCATCGGCTTAGTGATACAATACATGATCCACACATTCTTTAGGAAACTTCAAATTTGCTTTCATGATCCTCCAACAGACGATGGTAGCATTATCATTTGCGGTGCCCTTTCAGAAAAATGTCTGTCCTAGATCTTTGGATGCAATTCAACACTCTCACAATATGCATGGGGCGAATTATGCATTTACTGGGATGTTATTAAGTATTACCTATGTATGTCGATTTTATATGTACATTACACATAATATGGAAAATGTGACCGTTTTAGTAAGTGGCAGCCTCCGAAATAATCATGTCATACCCATTGGCTAATAGTCATGATGCTAATGTCACAATATGCTACCGCATATGTAAACATGTTAGATAGTTTAACAACATGACGAATGTTTGAACAAATTACAATTACGAAATAACGTCCTAGATTAGTGCATTGTGCACGAAAGTTATAATGCATAATCGCTAGCTGACACCACTTCATTTACACCAGAAGTACAAAGTCATAGATCCTCAATATGAACATCAAGCAAATCATGATTGTATAAAGGTAAGAAAATGAGGGGTGGTTACCTTGTGCCTGCCAGTGCTGTTACCATGTTTGCATAATAAGCATGACACTGTAATTGGCATGACAATGGTTTCTTTAGACAGACATTTACTCTTAAACACAGCCGACATGGGCAATAACATAGTGCAATACGTAACAATAGAATGACGACATTTTTCCTAACATGTGCGTGCGATTGCTGTCCGTAGGGTTGCCCTAGACAGTTGTCGTACACATTCTCGTCATAGGTGCATACACAAATGACCGCAGTTTTTGTATATGGATATTAATCCTGATCAACATTCATACAGTAAGCACAAAGGTCATACAAACATGCACCATCAATTTTAGAATGATCAGACAAAATTTAGTTTTGAAAATTACAGCAGTTGAAAGTATAGCGCAATTATGAAATGACCCATATACGAGTGTTTCATCCTTTATGACTAAATGACTAAATGACTAAAGGTGATATTGCTGCTGTATTAATCAATGATATATGTTGCTAGGATTTCAGTCGTCAGTCTTGGCCAGTGATTTTCGGTTGTTGTGCTCTTACTTAATATTAGCTGATTTTGTTGGTAACATATTCCTGATATAATTCACTGAACCCCAAATTTCGCTATTATGAAAATGCGTGGATATTATAAGTTGGACAAATAGTTCACACGGTATATTGACAGGAAACGTAATTTTCTTTCTTTTAGAGCAAAATTGAATGCTACATTCTTGCTTGACTTACTTGTGTAAACATTGCCCTATTAAAGAAGCCATTGTAAATAAAGTAGTACTAGTATACATAATTATCTAAAACATATGATTTATATTACTAAGCTTAGACTCTGGAAATGTTCTTACTTTGTCACATGAAAGAAATAATTACGTTTGTTTTACTTTACCTACAGTGAAATCCCTGCACTTACCATAGTCGTAAACAGCCGTTAGTGCACACACGCATGCACGCACGCACGCACGCACGCACGCATCCATGCACGCACGCATCCATGCACGCACGTACGCACGCACGCACGCACGCACATGCACACAGGCGCGGGCGCATTTTGTTCCGTGCATTTATGTAATTATGTATCCATTAATATCCATGACGAAAAATTGCAAACCCCTCACCTATGATCGAGTATTAAGCAATATAAATGGTCACCAGGGCAAGGCTCATACAAACGTGAAATGAATCTGAGATGACAAGCAGATTTATGCTTGTAGGTGTCCTAATTGTAGGTGTCCTAATTCAGCCGATCAATTCAATATGTAGCTCTTAATGGACAACTATTCCCCACAGGCACACACATGCACACAAATGTGCCGTGAACTTGCTAATCCCATACGTCATATCTGTGCGAATGACCTATGAAGGTCGTGCAGTAAGTAACTGGGCTGCAGAGACCGCTGGGACGCGGAGTAGTGAAATTAATCTTGTTCTTGCTATTACAGACGTCCTTGTCGGTGTAACTGCTTACACTCGTAATACGGACAAAACTATAATGGATGTAATGGATGATTTGGACACAATCACACAGCGTTTAATGTTCTGTATGAGTATTTCGTGTTATCATACGTATTCTGTCCAAACATATCAGGATGTCCAAGAACCAACGTGGACATTAATTGTCAAGACAGAAGCATTGCTTCCAGTGGCTGTCGAAAAAAGACAATGGAATAGTGACAGAAAGTGCCACAACTTTTTTTTCTCCTTTAAAGGGAACAGACAACGACTTTCATTGGATAAATCATACGCAGCTAATTGGGAGTTTTGTTTAATTAAAATGTCCATATTCTCTGAATGTTTGGTTCTCACATGACATCTAAATTAACAAAGGTATAATTCATGTATTAATCTTTATTACTGCAATATATTTAACGTCCGAGATTTGACCGCTTAATAAATCATCCGGTGAAATACGTCATAGTCTCAATTTTAGGTCATCGCCAAATCGTGTATTTACAAAAACATTAAGAAAATGCAAGGAACATTTAAAACTAGAACAGTTGAACACCATACTCTGTGACAAGTCATTACATTTATTTAGCAATTCACACCATACCTAAACAGGCCTATCGGAATACATATCTAGGGCCTACTTTATTCTAATGTCGGACGCTAGACGAGTCGAGGCCAGCTTCCACGAATCCAGCGGAAGTTCGCCAAATCATGCGTCACTTCACATTAGTTGTACTGAAGTACTGTACAATTTCCGTTGAAGGACACAAATGTCACGCGGGCTTCTAGAAGTGCATTCATTATTATCGACAAATACAAATAACTAGGTCCTATATTTCCATTCTTTATTGCAAATATGCAAAGTTATAGACACGGTCATGATCGCACAGAAGGAACTTCTACTACCCAAATGCTTTTGATGCTTCTTCTTCTATCGTGTCGCTAACTTTTCCCCGTCTGGTCTGCAAGGCTCAGGTAGGAGAGGGAATTTTAAGAGACCCATTGTTTGAGGGTCTTCTCCAAAGTCACACTATTTTAGATATATCCTTATTTCTGCACATCATCGAACACTAGTCCTAGGACGGCTAAGACACGACCAGGTTGCCCATGGCTCACTGGCTCCTTTTAGCAAGGACTCTTCATGGTCAAGTGACAGTGTGTGAGATCTTGACTGAAGGTGTGTTGACCAAGCATCTATGCTGTAGCTGTGTGGGTTACCATCCATGGGCTTAAAAGCATGAAGGAAGCTACTCCTGAATTTCAACCTCTATGGTGCTGGTTGATGTTGGAATAGTGGGTGGCGGTGTCACATTCCTGCTTGGTTATTTATATTTGTGAGAAGGATGCCTTTCTGATCGACAGTGGCGCAGTACCACATATGAGGTGGCATTACTCGCCGTGACGAGGACTGGATCCATCTTCATGGCATGTATTGAGCAACCCAAAACAGAACAGGCATATTCAGCTGCTGAGTAACACAGGGCAATGGCAGTAATGTGTGTGGTCCCTGTGTCTATTCCACATTTGGAGTTGGACAGCATCCGCAGTATATTGTTTCTGGCTCTTACCTTCGCCTTTGCCTTGAAAATAAGATATTTCTAGTTGAGGGTGGGCATGGTCAAGGGTAATTCTAAGGTAAGGTATATTGCGTGGTGGTTGTGAGCTTTCTTTCAGTCCAGTTGGCCTTTTCAGTTACTGGACACATATGTCAACAACCGAACGGTTTCAACCCAAACAAATCAAATACATCCGGTGAGTGTAAAGCCGGCAGCACACTAGCCGATTTTTCGTCGGGGGACAAATAATCTTCAGTTGCCGGCTAGTGTGCTGCGATTTCCGTCAAGATCGGGGTTTGTCGGATAATATCTGACAGTGCTAGATCTCAGGACGTCCTGGCGGGCCTTGTCGGCTAGTGTGCTGCAGACTCCGACAAATTGTCGGGGCTCGCGCGATTAGCGACCAGTAAGAAGCGTGATTGCAGTTACGCGCACAAACTACATTGTAAACATGGCGGCCCCCAGTGCCACGGCCACGATGACAAATGGGATCACGCCTCAGTTAGACTTCCTGGTATGTTACACACGAATGTAGGGCACAGTAATTTTAGATGTGTAATTTAAAAAAAATCATACCATCTGACATAACTGCATTTGAGCAGGCATATTGGCAAGTTTGTTAGTAGAGCATGTTGACAGTGTAAATGTGGATAGATGATTTCAATAGACGGAAGGATTTTGTTTGTTTGCTTGTCTGCGTCTCGTTATCCTCCGTAGCATAATCAAGACGAACAAAGCTAGCTGGTGTGAGCGCCGCCATGTTTGCTTAATTCCAAATTCGCCACTAGAGGCGTGCTAGTCGCGACAAAATATCGACTAGTGCGCTGCGAGCTGATGGCCCCATAAATTTAACCCCGATGAAAAATCTGCAGTCCCCCGACGAAAATTCGGCTAGTGTGCTGCGGGCTTTAGCAAATGTTTTTTTTATGACAACAATAAAAAAATTACATTGTCAAAGATCCGTGTTCCGTTTTATTCACACAAAAACATATACCTTACTTAGGGTTTATATTGTTATTTTGATCTCTCAACCTATATTTTTTCTTCGAAACAATATTTCCAATGCGTTGTTTATTTAACATATTCCTAACAAATACTTTTAATAATTAACGTTTTCTCATAAACATCTGCACAGCAACAAACGATTAACTTCACACAATGTTTCCTCAAAGCACATTAAAATGTGTTGAGAATAAAACTAATGTTTTGGCTCAACATTTGTCTACAGGAATGGCCGAAATGTTGCCACCGGTTTTATCCAAGGCCATAACAGAATAAATGCGTTTGTGCACATGGAACTTTCCGTTTGTTTGTGGAAGCCTGTTACATGCACATGCCCTTAGCTTGTCAATTCCTGGCCCGAAGTATATATGCCTCTAATGTATGGAAGCTGTTATTGTAGTACATTCCGCATATTTATAGAAGCCCGTTGTATTATATGGAAGCATGTTGTAGTACATTTCGCTTAGATGACGAAGTCCGCTGTATTGTATGGAAGCATGTTGTAGTACATTTCGCTTAGATGACGAAGTCCGTTGTATTATATGGAAGCATGTTGTAGTACATTTCGCTTAGATGACGAAGTCCGTTGTATTATATGGAAGCATGTTGTAGTACATTTCGCTTAGATGTCGAAGCCCGTTGCATTATATGGAAGCATGTTTTAGCACATTTCGCTTAGATGTCGAAGCCCGTTGCATTATATGGAAGCATGTTGTAGTACATTTCGCTTAGATGTCGAAGCCGTTGTATTATATGGAAGCATGTTGTAGTACATTTCGCTTAGATGACGAAGTCCGTTGTATTATATGGGAACATGTTGTAGTACATTTCGCTTAGATGTCGAAGCCCGTTGTATTATATGGAAGCATGTTGTAGTACATTTCGTTTAGATGTCGAAGCCCGTTGCATTATATGGAAGCATGTTGTAGTACATTTCGCTTAGATGTCGAAGTCCGTTGTATTATATGGAAGCATGTTGTAGTACATTTCGTTTAGATGTCGAAGTCCGTTGCATTATATGGAAGCATGTTGTAGTACATTTCGCTTAGATGTCGAAGTCCGTTGCATTATATGAAAGCATGTTGTAGTACATTTCGCTTAGATGTCGAAGCCGTTGTATTATATGGAAGCATGTTGTAGTACATTTCGCTTAGATGACGAAGTCCGTTGTATTATATGGGAACATGTTGTAGTACATTTCGTTTAGATGTCGAAGTCCGTTGCATTATTTGGAAGCATGTTGTAGTACATTTCGCTTAGATGTCGAAGTCCGTTGCATTATATGGAAGCATGTTGTAGTACATTTCGCTTAGATGTCGAAGTCCGTTGCATTATATGGAAGCATGTTGTAGTACATTTCGCTTAGATGTCGAAGCCCGTTGTATTATATGGAAGCATGTTGTAGTACATTTCGCTTAGATGACGAAGTCCGTTGTATTATATGGGAACATGTTGTAGTACATTTCGTTTAGATGTCGAAGTCCGTTGCATTATTTGGAAGCATGTTGTAGTACATTTCGCTTAGATGTCGAAGTCCGTTGCATTATATGGAAGCATGTTGTAGTACATTTCGCTTAGATGTCGAAGTCCGTTGCATTATATGGAAGCATGTTGTAGTACATTTCGCTTAGATGTCGAAGCCCGTTGTATTATATGGAAGCATGTTGTAGTACATTTCGTTTAGATGTCGAAGCCCGTTGTATTATATGGAAGCATGTTTTAGCACATTTCGCTTAGATGTCGAAGCCCGTTGTATTATATGGAACCATGTTGTAGTACATTTCGCTTAGATGTCGAAGCCCGTTGTATTATATGGAACCATGTTGTAGTACATTTCGCTTAGATGTCGAAGCCCGTTGTATTATATGGAACCATGTTGTAGTACATTTCGCTTAGATGTCGAAGCCCGTTGCATTATATGGAAGCATGTTTTAGCACATTTCGCTTAGATGTCGAAGCCCGTTGCATTATATGAAAGCATGTTGTAGTACATTTCGCTTAGATGACGAAGCCCTTTGCATAATATGGAAGCATGTTGTAGTACATTTCGCTTAGATGTCGAAGCCCGTTGCATTATATGGAAGCATGTTGTAGTACATTTCGCTTAGATGACGAAGCCCGTTGCATAATATGGAAGCATGTTGTAGTACATTTCGCTTAGATGACGAAGCCCGTTGCATAATATGGAAGCATGTTGTAGTACATTTCGCTTAGATGACGAAGCCCGTTGCATAATATGGAAGCATGTTGTAGTACATTTCGCTTAGATGTCGAAGCCCGTTGCATTATATGAAAGCATGTTGTAGTACATTTTGCTTAAATGTCGAAGCCCGTTGCATAATATGGAAGCATGTTGTAGTACATTTGTCGAAGCCCGTTGTAGTAAATGCCGCTTATCTATAGAAATATATTCTAGTCTACGTTGCCCAGTGATGTAGAAAGTCTGAACAGAGCACTTCGCCGGCAAAAAATGACACTGTATTAGCGGTATCCATTGCATACGCCTGACTATGAATGAATGAATAAAGTTTATTTCAACACAAACTAATAAAGCAGAAAATTACAATTGCGTTAGTAATGTCATATTATGAAATGTTCAAAAAAGGGCAAGAAGGAAGTGTATCACTTATAATACTTGCCATATTGCAATACATTATGATAAGACATAATTATATTATAGTAGTATACAGAAGCATGCATACGTTGCAATATCGATTATCCATATCTACATGACTAGCATAATGAGTGTGTTAACCAGATATTTATCCTAACCTATCAACAATCAAACTGACGAAGACCAACATCTTTAAAATGATGTTAAAAGTAATGTTACAATAAATTGCCTTTCCCCACCAAGAACTGTTAAACATGAATACTAGTTTGGTAAGCACTTTATTTTGGCAGCACACTCAGACGTGTTTTATTTTGAGTACAATACATTTATTTATAATACAAAAACCATAACGTGATGGACACTCAGATTAAGTCAACGATTGTCGCTATCATGGGAGCATCATGGATAAACTTCTTTCACAAAACAAAACAGGATTGGTTAAAAGACCATCCTGAATTAATTTATTCCACTGCGAATCAGGTTCACTGATGTTTAAATATGTAGTGCGTGAAAAGTAAAAATAATATGCACAGTATGTTTAACAAAAGAATGCATATACTTTTCATTAAATCATCGAAAGAATAAACTTTGATCGTCAGATCGGGTAACTTACGAAAGTGTGAATAGCCTTATGATGTAGTAGGCCCTATTTATAGAGGATCACTTTTACCCTTTTTTGCCGAATTTTGACCGGATCCGAAAAAAAATTATTTACCATATGGATCACGATTTTCCTCTAACCATAGCTACTGATTTACTTACTCAACTTTAACAAATAATTTAATAGTTGTCCGATTATTTCATCAGAACTAAATAACATATCTCCACAAACGTGCTAACATGTCATAGTAGATACTACATAGATTTGATTTTTCGCGAAATTATTATCAAACGAAACCACCTAAAAATGAATTGGAGAAGGACCTCCTTTAACTGTTAATTATTGTGTTCGTGCCGCCAGCCATACGGGCGACGGCGCAATGTGTTCCCAAGTTGGTGTTCAGTCAATACTCAAATACCAAGTATAATAACTCCTTTCTACGTTGTGAAAAATGCCATTAATAACGTAGTGTTACAAACACAAAGGAATATGCAAACTGCGAGAGGAAAATTGCTGAAGTCGGAGCTCACCACGTAGGACAAGATTACGAGACGTCAACCTAAATGTAGCGCTCATTCAGAAGAAATCATTAATCGATATATAGTGCGCATTAAATAAAAACCTGTATAGTCACTGCGGGCAATTTCAATCCCTGGATGCGAAATTCGTTTTTTATAAAACTCTTCTGGGAAGTGAAAAGTGAAATGTCAACGTTCACAGAAGACCGTGTGCGTGACCAAACGGCACGTTTCGAAAGCTTTTAGGGTCGCAAAGTCACGTCTGCCACCCCACTGGGAAACACTAAGCCCGAAAAATCAATGCCAACTCTCTTCTGTGCGCCAACCCTGAATGCTTCGGTTTCCGCACGTCACGACAGGCTTATTTAAACGTTTTATAGCACCAAATAATCGTATCAGCATCGACCAGACGTTGGTCTAACGCCAATTTCGTTGACATTTCGTAGTTTAATGGAATGTAGGCACGAAAGGTGAAGTGCAGAAAACATTTTCAGTGACACGAATAATTGGACCCAAATCGCAGATGGATCACCATGCACGATCTACCGCACGCACGCACGCACGCACGCACGCACGCACGCACGCACGCACGCACGCACGCACGCACGCACGCACGCACGCACGCACGCACGCACGCACGCACGCACGCACGCACGCACGCACGCACGCACGCTCGCACACATACAAACACATATCGGAGTGACATATGGAAGAAAGAGTTAATCCAACTCCTACGGAAACAGAGATCCTGTTGACAAACTACATGAAACAAAACAACTATGCACAGTACTAACGTCATGTTGTCTGTTAGATTGTTGTAGGTCGAGTTGGCAACATCGCAGAGACGGCATTCGAAGGGTTGACAATGAAGTGTGGCGATGACGCTTGACGGTGAAGTGGACACTCGTAGGTGTAAACGAGTCTAGCGACATTGGATAGCTTGAGTTGCGAAGAATTGTTGATGACACCGTTGCTTGGCGTGTGTCTCCACAGCTATTTCATAGCCTATTGTTACGCTCGGATACTCGTAAACGTTTCGCCGATAAATGCCACTGTTACATTGAAAGACTTGGAAATTGCGCCATCGGCGACCGATTCCGATTTGATTGACGTTACATGACGACGAATCCTCGCTAAGACGCGGGCCGTTTAGTCTTCTGTTCGACTGTGAACGAACAGTCCTGTTCAAGTCGTGTTTTGGGGGGTTTGTCCAACATTTAAATAGGCATTAGAGGTATCAAATTAAGGAATTGGGAAAAAAATATATTATTCTGTTAGAGGTGAAATGAAGGAAGGAATGCGGCAGAAGGGTATGGGATGGCTGTTTTTTCCTCCAACAATACGGAAACGTAAAAAAGTAAAAACAGGATTATACTTACTATGCGAAAACACAGAAGCGAAAGACTTGCTGCTTAGTCCAACCACTTTGCAGGTACATTCTTATATAGCGCGGTATCCAGTCTGTGGGATCGCTCAAAGCACCCCCCCCCCTCCCCCAGCAGACCTGTCCATCTCAACTTCTCTGGGAAGCATTCAGCCACGCTGCAATTGCGCGAAGACTATTCCACAACTGTCTGTATTGCCAGGTACTCATTTATACAGCTGAGTGAACTGTGGCAACGTGGGGTGATCAAACTTGCCAAAGGGTCGAAGCGACCGCAGTGAGACTTGAAACCGGGTTCTCTCGATTGAGAATCCGGCGTTCTAACCGGTATGCCATCGCGCCCCATAACAATTAAGTTAAGTATGTTTATACGACACTTCACAGGATGCGAGTTAGGTGTCAACTCTTACGATTTTCTGAAATGTGATAGTCTTACATTGCAGTTTTATTCGTTTTATATTTTAGGGGATACAACCCACGTTTGTCAAATAGCGTACGAATAACAGATCATCCGTTCAAAACACGTCCGAGTGATCTCGCGAGATTCAATCAACTTATTTCCCAGCTTGCACGGTGAGCACCTTTTGATCACGCGCAGCAAACTACCAGACTAAACATAAGTTTCATGTTTTAACTTTCGATTATCCAGGCTCCGTGCTATGGCGCCACCGTTTGTCGCACACGTGGGCGTCCGGGGGGGGGGAGGGGCAAGGGGGCACATGCCCCCCTGCATCTGGATGTTTGTAAAATTTAGGTCTTTTATGGCGAGTAGATTGTTAACTGTTCGCGTTAAGTATATCATCTAGTATATGTGTTAGTTAATTATATACAATGATATCATTATTGTTCATTGAAAGTAGACACTTTGGTAAGTGTAAAGATTTTTGGTCGAAATTAGACAGCAGAATGTTTTGCCCCCCCCCCCTCTGGAAAAAAGCCTGCGGACGCCCCTGGTCGCACATATCATCGCCTGGACGCAGAGTGTACGTTTCATTAAGATGGAAATTATTAATTATATTATTTAGACTTTCATCCGGGGATTTGGCTAACTCGCAAAATAAGAGTGAACTTTTATCAGTTTAATCGATGCAATTCGATTTAACTTTAAACATTGAGACTGAAAAGTTTAATCAAGCAAAAACATTTTAGTGTAGAATTTCGATAATAACATTGATTGGCTGCTGGCGCTTCACGGGAACGCCTACACAATATGGAGTGGTGACAGTAGGGTAACCTGGGGCAAAACGGTAAGACGGCCCCACATCACGTACGCAAAATATAAAACTCTGAACGTCCCCACAACTGATGCAAAATGATGCTAACATCTATCGGATACCCCCCCCGAAGCCTCAGCAACACGT